>CABHPP010140464.1:3511-28812 GCA_902168425.1 Peromyscus attwateri | reverse complement strand
GTGTGTGTGTGTGTGTGTGTGTGTGTGTGTGTGTGTGTGGTGTGTGCGTATGTACTTTCAGGAGTCAGTTCTCTCCTTCTACCATGTAGGTCCTGGTGTGGAACTCAGGTCCTCAGGCTCACAGTGTATAATATCAAGAAAACATCAGTGTAGTTTGAACCCGTAATAAAACATTTGTAGCACTCACAAATAGTTGGTTCTGCCGTTGTAACCAACCACTGGGCCACTTCCATAGGTCTCTTCCTGTAATTAATATCAAATATTTGTTAATATTTTGAAATACACAACGGACGGTTCACCTCTGCTGTTAAAAACTCTCTTCTTACAGTTAAGATACCATTAATTTTTGAGGTTGTGTGAGAATGTCATGTTATCCATAATTTGTATTTCAGGAGAACAAAAGGAGAGCACAAATGATGGTTGTAAGAGAATGCAGACTCTGACAGGATGGGGAGCACTCCAGTGAGGAGAGTGAGGCTGTGAGAGGGAGCAGAAAGAGCTGAGGTTCCACAGCCCTTGACTACCTCTCATTTTGTCACTCAAATTTGTCACAAACAAATATGTAGAGGGTTGGCCTGTGCAACATGAATCTTAAAAGGTCTTATAATGTGATGATATTTTATTTGTGCTGAAATGTGGTGATATTTTATTTGTGCTTTAATAAATAAAGTCTGCCTGGAGATGGGAGGAAATAGCAAGCCATTTTAAATAAACAAAGAAGTCAGACAGTGGTAGCACATGCCCTTAATCCTATCACTTAGCAGACAGGATCTCTTTGTGTTCAAGGCCACATTAGGGAACAGAGCCAAGGGTGGTGACACACGCCTTTAATCTCAGTACCAACCATAGAGTTCTGAGGCATGTACAGACAGACAGAAAGTGACAGAGCTGGCCAGGAAGAGGAAGTGATGTAGCTAGACAGAGAGCAAATCAGATGGCAGAATAGCAAGGTATATAAGCCTGGGTAGACAGGAAGTCACTCGCGTTTGGAAGCTGCAGAGTTGGTGAGGTGAGGTTGGCTGGTGGCTTTCCCTATTTCCCTGATCTCTCTAAGGCTTTCACCCCTATATTTGGCTCCGTGTTTTTTATTTAATAAGACCATTTAGAAATTCATCCACATTATAATAAAAACCCAGAGCCAGATATTGGGGTGAAAGCTGAAAGATCAGAGAACCAGAACAGCCAGCCACTAGCTTACCTCTACGAAATCCTTAGCCTAAAGAGAGTGAGTTCCTGTTTCCTCACACTTTATATACCTTTTTCTGTCCTGCCATATTACTTCCTGGGATTAAGGGCATGTGTGCTTCCCAAGTAAAGGCATGAGATCTCACGCGCTGGGATTAAAGGTATGTGCCACCACTGCCTGACCTCTCTGTCTAATCTAGTGGTTGGCTCTGTCATCTGATCCTCAGGTAAGTTTATTAGGGTACACAATACATCACCAAGGCCTCACCACTCAGTGGCATGCTTCCTGGTCCTGTGGTGGTAACAGAACACAAAAGTCTCTGCTATGATCTGACCCAGTCTTCGGGCAGGAAGGGAACCCAAAATAAACTCACTGTGGGATTACCCCACCTTCTCTAGTTCTTCCGCAACGTCAAGGTAGGGAGAGAAGGGTGGCGCCACAGGGCCAATTGAGAGCCCTAATTGAGTCCAACAAGCTGTCTCCTAGTAGGGTGATCTCTCCTTATTTTTCACCTACTTTGCATATGCATACCAGACAATGAGAGCCCACCTAAGCCTAGTAAAAACCTTAAACTCAGCATCATTACTGGCAAACCACTAGATTTGCTTTTGGGGTTTTCCTTTTTGGTGGCAAAGAGTTTTCAGTTTCACTCCACACCTCCTTTTTGTTAAGACTGATGTCTGGTCTCTTTCACTTCTTCTATCATGAAGTCACACAGAGCTCATCATGTAGCTGTTCCCTTTAAATCAAAACATTTCCTCCTAGAAAGAGGTAGTTGTAGGACTAAGGAAGCTCAAAGAGTTACAAGACTCTAGAAGCTGGCTCCCCATGTTATACAAGTCGTAAACCATAGCTGGGAAGAGGAGATTCTTTTTCAGGGAGCTGCCTACAGTTTGGACACTGAGTTCCAAAGGCACAGCTTTCATGAGTTGTCACTCATGCTGAAGGTGGGCGTGGTGGTGTTTGGTAATGTAGCTGCCTTTGAGTCACTTATGTTCCTGTAATTGACCCCATGTGAACTCATTGGTTTACCAAGTTAAGACTTGAGTGGAACCCTTGCTTTATTCTTGTCAATGGCATAACTGGGGTGAAGAGACATTTGTTCACATCTACCCAGGAAATATCAAACAACATATCTGAGCGCCAGGAGGGAGGGAACTATGAGGTCAGATGTTTCACCTGAAGAACTAAGTATTTGCAGGAAAGTACTGTTGGAGATGTTAAGTTGTCTGAGTTGCCTGGGTTGGACTGTGTATTCATTTTCACTTCTCTACAACAGAGGATCTGATCACCTAGCTGAAAAATTAAAGGCCTATATGATTTTAATTATTAAATGGATTAAAAGCAGCGTTGTAGTCTGGCTATAAGTATTGTTGAGATACTCCTTTTGGGTTTTTGATAAAGGAAAGATTTCGGAGGTTATTAAGTGAAGGGGTTGGAGTATAATTTCAAAAGGGGGAAAGAGACAGGGAAAGGGGAATTTCCAGACATATGCCAAGTATTTCCACTTGACAGTTTTGCCTGGGGCATATCCTGTGCGTCCTTATCTGGGCTCAGATAACTGGACGCTCAGGCCAAAAGGCTTGTCCTTTGTTCTGCATGATGGAGCACAGGCTGCCCTAAGAAAGACTTATAAGAGTTCATTGAGGAGAAAAAAGCAAGTAGAGAGAGGGTGCTCTACTAACATGATTCCTTACAAAATCTTTCTTCTTAATTTTGTTTCTCAGATATAGTTTCATTGTGTTTATGAGTTCCTTTAAAGTGTTTTCATTATCTCTCCTTTCTTCTTTCTTGCTCTAAGCATTCTTGTTTTTATTGATTTTGGACTTTAACCACCCTGCATTTTGTGGGAAATGGAGAGAGTTATAAGAATTAGTCAATAAATTCCTTGCTAGGACAAAGGAAAGACATTCAGCAGAAGGTTATGGCCAACCCATTTGCCTCCATTCTCAATTTACTGTGCTCTAGATTTGGTTTAAGTAGTGGATAAAGGTTTTTAATGGTTTTAGGAATGCATATATATAGATACTTATCACAGGAATGTTGACATTCTAAGGGAGGATTTTATTTATTCATTCAGCAAATATTTATCAAGCAATGAGTATTGCTAGGTGCTAGGGAAACTGTAGTGAAAAGACAGAAAAAAAATGCAAAAATGTAGATACTCTAACCAGTCCCAGGCACCATTAATTTTATGTGGGAAAGAGGAAGAATAAATGAATAAACAAACCATATATTGAACGTCATAGGGGAGAAGAGAAGATGAAATGGATTAGATAGTGGCTGTCATGTAGGAAAAAAGGGTGTATACATTTACATCTGGAAGAAAATCTGAATGCAACAGGGAGCCAGGCAGCCTGATATTTAGAAGAGTCCCTTTGTAGATAGAGAGATCAGCAAGGACCAAGGTCCTGGAGGTCTGAGCGTGCCTGAAATAAGTGCATGGAGAGCTAGTGGCTGGGTGGATGGGCAATGTGATTAGAGAGCAGTCAAAGTATGACCTTGAGAGTCACTGGAGGGATTTTTGTTTTTTTTCTGAATGACAGTAGGAGGCCATGGAATTGTGTTGAGCAAGGCTGTGACATCATCTACTTTGACTACATCAGTTTGCTGCCTTGAGAAGAGATTAACAGAGAAAACCCAAAAGGTAAGAGGTAAAGAAGAAGACAACAGAGCGGAAACAGACACCTAAGAGGCTGAGAATATCAATGTTCCTAGCAATGCTCAACCGTGTCAGAGGTGGCCACAAGGGTGAGTGAGTTTGCCTTCTGCTTTTGGCAGAGAGGAGAAGGTGATGCTGACATTGACCATTTTTAAGAAGGTGGGACTTGACAGATTGGGTGAGGTCTTTTCAGGAAAGAAATGGAAGGAAATGGAGCCAGTAGTGTAGCACAATTTTAAAGTATCAGTTTGGTATAAATGAGCAGGGAAGGAGAGTAAAGGCGGAGTGGAGCGGCAGCGGGATGGGGATCTGAAATCAAGCAAGGTGCTTTGATTTTCTTGTTTCACGGAGAAAATTTATGACACGTTCCTTGTAAATAGGAGATAAGTGATGATTCAAAAACCATTGGGGCAAAACCGTTAAATAAGGTGGATGGAATGGGGTCTAGTGCATACACTTGGAGAAAGAAGTATAATTGGAATTAGGTAAGAAAAACAATCCATTACAAAATAGAAATGCAAAGTACTTGGTAGAGAAACACTAGTAAGGAAATATGGACATTGTTTTATTGCAAAAATATCAACAGTGAAATCTGAGGTAAGGGGGTTGGGCAGAAAATACAGAGAAGAGTATGAAAGATGTTGAGATTTGGAGGAGAAAGGTTAAGTGTTAAGATGGTGTTTGTTTTCAATAAGGGGGAGGTAAGTTTAATGGAAATGCATGCTGGGATTTGATGAGTACATCCTAGGCCTACTCTACCAATATGGTAATCATGCATTTCAAGTACAACAGATCAACTCTGTTGCGTGTCTTGTCAGTCACACCTGGGCTGCTCTGAGTCAAGCAAAGAATAGGAAGAAGCTGTTGTTAGGATAAACAATGGAGAGGACAATGACAGACAGGCAGTAATATTGTCAGGGGAATATGTGAGATAATGAAAGGAGGATAGTTCATATCTGTTAGACTGGGCAAGGAGGAAAAATGAAACTGTGAAGATAAAAGATAAGTAAATGTTGGCACAATTGATCTCCCAGTGCAAATGAATATTTTTTGCAATCATTATTAAAGAGATTAACAAAGAAGGGTAGTCACAACCCACAACCCAGGCATTTCAAGAGGAGGTTATTGATATCTACCATTAAGGCAATAAGAGGATCTTCTACCTAACTTGGGACCAGATGGAAGAGGAAGATGAGGATAAAATCTTTGTACTCATGGAAGTTAAGGGACTAAGAGCAAAGACAGCGAGAGAATATTCAATCATGGGAGTCTACATAGATACAGAGCTACATGGATCACCAATCTTGGAACAATTGCAGAATAGTGTTGGTATCAGAGAGCAACTTGTTACATTTTCACTTAATGAGAGCCAATGGCCTTAGGTTTTGCAAATGACTAGAATAAGGGTAGTGGGTATTCTATTGGGAAATTGTCAAATGGCATGAACTTCAAAGGAGCTGGTATTCCTTTTTTAAGGAAAGTGGATCTAGTTTCATGGAAATGCCAACAAGAAACATCACAATACTTTTAGGTTTACAAGATGTAAGAGAAAGAAAATGCTTCCCTCTGAAGTGCAAAAGGGAGGTAGTGTTCACAAGTATAAGCAGGCATTAGCCCAGACAGGAAAGTAAGGGAAACAGTCATAAGGAGGAAGAAAGATCAAGTGAATGAGTTCTCAGGAATTCCAGAGGGTGTGTTGGCAGGATTTGAGGGAGAAGGGAGGAGTAGAAGATTGTTCCAGATTAGAGGCTGTTCAAAGGGCTATGGAGATGGGAGAGCTCCAGTGATGAGAGACGACTTGTGGTTTTCAGGATTGACTGAAGTAAAAAGGAATGTAGGGCATGACGGGATTAGCCCAGAACGAAGCTTTCAGTATCTTCGTGAGTGATTACTCAGCCTTCACATCACTTTGGGAAACATTAGGAAAGCTTGGAAGGGTGAGAAGCAGGGTGTAAGTGGTTGTGATAAGCATGCCTAACTATTTAGCAGGAAACTGCGTCTTCAGCATTGCCTCACAGAACACTGGAGTGATAGTCTAAAACAGTCTAGTAGAATTATTGCAACCACTGCTTCATCACTGATGATTGAGTTCTTACTTTGGATATTTATTGTGGTAAATGATTTATATCTATTATAACACTGTAAGTTGATATGAAAGTAGTAACTTCCATTTTATAGTTATAAAGTCACCTACAATTTGAAATGAGAGTTCTTTGACTCCAAAGTGAATGATAAACAATGGTGAGAATACAGAGTTTTGAAAGGTTGAGGTTGAGAGGGGAAGGCAAAGTCTGGTCCCAGCAGGAGTTCAATGCCACAGATATCAAGTGTCTACATTTCAGCATTGCACTAGGCCATGGCTCAAAAGCCTTGAGAAAAACTAACTCATTATCCTGGAAAAGCTCAATTGGATATGATGTATTCACCAAGTAACACTCAGTTATAAGAAATGCAAATATTAAAGTGCCCATGTCCAGACACAGTAGCATATGGTGATGAGAAGTGATGAGTCCTGTATCTATGAGGAAGGTAGTAAAGGACCAATCAGAGTTTGCCAGGGAGACAAAAGGCAAGCCATAAGACATTCTAGAAGGGGCAACATGAGTAAAGACACAAATGTATCAGGCCAATAATTTTCTGAGGGTGTGAGGAAAGAGATAAGGACAATAAAATCTACGGATACATGTCTGTGTGGCGAGGTCAATGAGAAAGGAAGCTAAGGAAGTGCTCCTTGTTTTTTAAAGTTGTTCTCACTAAGTTAGAAAGTTTAACAAGGAAAAGATTAAAAATTGCCAGAGTGACTCATTAATATCCATAAGCATGTCTTATTCCCTTTATACAGGTAAGAAGGAAAAAGAGAGAAGTCTAAATATATTTGACACAAAAATCCATAGACCACATACCAAGATGACACCAAACATGTATAAACCATTTGGCCAACTTACAATTGTGCCAAGAGATGAAGCTGGAAGGGAAAATAAAAACCAAATCGAGGGGGCTAGAGAGATGGCTCAGAGGTTAAAAGCACTGGCTGCACTTCCAGAGGTCCTGAGTTCAATTCCCAACAATGACATGGTGGCTCACAATCACCTGTAGTAAGATGGATGCCCTCTTCTGGTGTGCAGAAGTACATGCAGATAGAGCACTTGTATACATAAAATAAATCTTAACAACAACGACAAAAAAAATCGAAGAGTGGCATAACAGTACATTTTTTCCCAGTAAAAATATAGATTACTAAAAGAATTCTTATCCACGTAAGACTATTCATGAATAGTCTAATATATAAATTCCAAGAACACCTTGTGTTAGAAATAGTTCACATATATAAAAGCCATTTATTCATTAATTGATTCCTTTTTGATGTAACATATATGTTTAGGAGTTAATGTGTGCTGGATATTTCTCTGGTCATGCTCAGATATAAAAACAAATCTCTGCCTTGTATGAAGTCAGAGTTAAGTAAAAGAAGCATAAACAATCAATGAATGAATGGGCATTGTTAGAAGAAAACTCATAGCTTGAGGAGCACTGTATGACATTCAAGGAAAAAAATGAATGTGAGTTTTCTGGTACATGGCAGATGTTTGAAAATGCTAGATACATAGTGTTCAGTGGATGTAGATGGAATAAAGAGTATCAGGGGACCTGTTGGTTTCTGCTTTTTGATCTATGGGACTAAAATGTCACAGAAGAAGAATATGGGCCCCAGATGTTTATTTGAAGAAACAAATTTGGGAAGCATGAGTTAAGACTTCTTTTGTTTGTTTTTTTTTTTGAGACAGGGTCTCCTGTATTCCAGGTTACTCTGGAACTCACTATGTAGCCAAGGAGGACCTTGAACTTTTGATCTTTCTGTCTCTGTTTTCCTGAGTGTGTTCCTTTGTGCCCAGCTCATGCAGTCCTAAGGACTGAACCCAGGGCTTCACACGTGCTAGGCAAGCATGCTCCTAAGCAAGTCACATGGCCAGCCTCAGAACAGTGGATTTTAACCACCAGTAAACAAGGGAATTATTGAAGGAGATGGAAACACTGCTACAATTCATTTAGTCCAATTCTGCTAGAATCACACGGGGGATTTCAGGTGCTAATGTCTTTAAAGCACTTCCCAGGTAATTCTTCTGTCCAAAAAGCAGAGAAAACACTGAGGAAGTTCAAGGGCAGAGAGAGTGGGCTAACACACAGGGGGAGAAAAGTGGAGCGGAACAGCTGTAACTACAGATAGGAGGAGATGCAAGAGAAGTCATGTAGCAACCTCAGAAACCTGACCCCAAGAAACAGAGATGTGGTCAATTCTAACATGCCACGGACACGGTAACACGCTGTGGTGGTTTGAGTAAGAATGCCTCCGTAGGCGCATACGTTTGAATGCTTGGGGCGGTGGTGGCACTGTTTGAAAGGATTAGAAGGATTAGGAGGTGTGGCCTTGTTAAGGTAGGGGGGGCTTTGTTGGAGGAGGCGTGTCACTGGAGGTGGGACTCAAGGTTTCAAAAGCCCAAGCCAGGCCTAGTGTTACATCCTCTCTCAGCCTGGAGATCAACATGTAGCTCTCAGCTAGTGCTCCAGGACTGTGTGTACCACCATGCTCCCTGCCTTGATGATAATGGACTAAGCCTCAGAAACTCTCAGCAAGCCCTCAAGTCCATGTTTTTGTTTTTATAAGCGTTGCCTTGGTCAATAGTGTCTCTCCCCAGCTATGGAGCAGTGACTAAGACAGAAGCTGGGACCAGGGACTGGAGTATTACTGTGACAGGCCTGACCATGCTGCTTGTTGGCAGAATGGGACTTCGGGACTTTAGATTAGGAAAGAAAGCCGTTGAATACTTTAAGTGGGGCTTAGTTGATCATACTAGAAGGAGAGTAGAAGACAGTGGTGTTGAAAGTAATGTAGATTATGGCATCCTGGCTCCGGAGGACAAGAATATTAGTAAGTGTCCTAGAGACCATTCTTGTGATATTTTAGCGAAGAATGTGGCTCTTTTTTTCTGCCCTTGTCCAAAATAATCTGCCTGAGGCTAGACTGCAGAGGTTTGGATTCCTGGCATCAGAGGAGGTGATTTTTAAGATGGCCTAGTATGGACTCTGTTGTGCAGTTATTAGTGGTCACTCTTATGCAGATCTGTAATGAAGAGAAACACGCTGAGCAGATTTAGGAGAAAAGGAGCACCGGGAAATGTAATGGGACTAAGTCCATTACCATAGGTGCCGCCATGCTCCTTGGACTAACCTTCAGAAACTGCCGGCAAGCCCCCAATTAAATGCTTTCTTTCATAAGAGTCACATTGGTCACTGTGTCTCTTCACAGCAACAGAACAGTGACTCAGACATACAGTCACTGGGTTTGATTAATGCACGGTGACTAGTGTGTGGTGGTATTGTGTTCCCCAAAATATTGTGTACCTTAATAAACTTATCTGGGGTCAGAGACAGAACAGCCACAAAGTTAAACAGAGGTTAGGGAGTGGTGGCACACGCCTTTAATCCTAGCATTCCAGAGGCAGAAACCCATGTGTTCAAGGATACACCCAAGCATGGTGACCAACTCCTTTAATCCCAGAAAGCAAGTCTTTAATCCCAGGGAGTGGTGGTAGAAAGCAGAAAGGTATATAAGGCGTGAGGACCAGAAACTAGAGGCATTTGCCCTAGAGAGGCATTTGCCCAGGATAGGCATTTGGCCTGGGTACGCATTTGGCCTGGAGAAGCATTGGCCTAGTTAAGCATTCAGGCTTCTAGCAGCAGTTCAGCTGAGAGTCATTTGGATGAGGACTCAAAGGCCTCCAGTCTGAGGAAACAAGACCAGCTGAGGATCCGGCGAGGTGAGATAGCTGTGGCTTATTCTGTGTCTCTGACCTTCCAGTGTTCACCCCAATACCCGGCTCAGGTTTGATTTTGTTAATAAGACTCTTTAAGATTCCTGCTACACTAGTGAATCCGATCAAAACGGATTTCAAGGATAGTGGGGTAGAAGCTAGAATATAATAGATTGAGGGATAAGGAGTGTAAGTAAAGGCAGAGAATGTATGTGCAGATTATTAATTTGGAAAACTTACGCTGAAAGGAAGTAATCATTGCAGGGGCTGGAAAAATGGTTCAACGGTGGTGAAGACTGCTCACTGCTTCTCCAGTGGACACCAGTTCCAATGCCCACTTCCAGCTGCTCAACACCTCCAGGGAATCTGATGTCCTCTTCTGGTCTCTATGAGTAGTTACACACCTGTGCCATACACACAGATATGAACACTGTGCTGGCTAGTTTTATGCCAACTTGACACAAGCTAAAGTCATCTGAAAGGAGGGAACCTCAGTTGAGGAAACGGCTCTATAAGATCAGGCTGTAGGTAAGCCTGCAGGGTATTTTCCTAATCAGTGATTGATGGGGGAGGGCCCAGCGCATTGTGGATGGTACTAAACCTGGGCTGGTGGTCCTGAGTTCTGTAAGAAAGCAGGCTGACCAAGCCATGAGGAGCAAGCCAGTGAGCCACAGTCCTCTTCAGCTTTCTGCATTAGCTCCTGCCTCCAGATGCCTGCCCTGCTTGAGTTCCTGTCCTGACTTCCTTTGATGATGAACTGTTATATTGAGCTGTGAAGGAAATAATCCCTTTCCTCCCCAGGTTGCTTTGGTCATGGCGTTTTACCACAGCAATAGTAACCCTGACTAAGACACACACAGACCCATAAATAATAACAAAGTACTAAAAAATTAATAAGTAGTACAGAAAGGATAACAAGGTTGAGAAAGCCTGAGACCTGGACCACCGTAGAATTAGCAGGGAAAATTAAGCTCTGCTAGGAAAAGTTTAAGGATTGGTGTGGCTATGGACAGGGGCGCACCTTTGATAGCAGAAGGAAAAGAAAGTTCATTTTTACTGACTGATTCTGTCAAAAAAGGCACAGACAGAGAAACTGGGGGGAACGGGACCAAGAAAGAGATTTAAGAGGTAGACAATTCAATTAATGAAATTTCCTTCAAACAGAATCTGTCTTGCTTTGGCTTTTATTCATCAAGTATGCAGAAGTCACAGAGTCTGAACGCAGGAGCCAAACAATAGATAAACGTGTCTATTTAGCATACGTGAGTTACAGGAAAGGGGAGCCATGCTTAGACCCACCAGCATCCTTCTCTTACAATACTAAGTAGCATGGAAGTGAGAGCAGGAGTGGTCCTCAAGGACCACACTGCAGGAGGGAAAAGCTTCCTGGGAAAAGAGTGCATCGATGAGAGTAGTCTTAATTATTGGCCCAAAGAAGAAGAATCAGGATAGTAGTGTAAGTTAAATGGCAATGATGCAGAGACTGTAGATGCATCAGCTAGGATGGACACAGTGATCAGACGGACTGAAGTCGTGGATTTAGTAGCGTGGATGATAACGTTTAGGCAAAACCCATTTGTGAACAGTCTTAGGCCCGAGAATAGAGTCACTGCATTCTGTGATTACCAAGGAGTCACTGTTAGTTTGAAGATGGCTAATTTGCTACTCACATGGTGTGCCTTCCAAGA
Source organism: Peromyscus attwateri (assembly GCA_902168425.1). Classification (NCBI taxonomy): domain Eukaryota; kingdom Metazoa; phylum Chordata; class Mammalia; order Rodentia; family Cricetidae; genus Peromyscus; species Peromyscus attwateri. The sequence continues at coordinate 17,466 of CABHPP010140464.1, read as the reverse complement.
CTTTTGTGATTAAATGTCGGTCCTTCACTCTTGGTTTTTCTCTAGTGAGCTTTGGTATTTTATGCTCTCCTTCCTCAAGCAGTCACCCCAGCACTTCTGTGGTCCTGGTTCTCATGCTATCATCAGATGTTCCCCGGATTTTATTCTTTTTGCTTTCTATACCTCAAGCTACAGCTCTGGAACTTTCTGTAGTGTGGCACTGGTTCTGCTTCTGCCTTTAATCTATGAGACTATTCTTTTGTCTTTCCTTTTTAAAAAGATTTTTTTTTTATTTTATGTTTGAGGGTTCTATCTGCGTGTACACCTTTATGCCAGAAGAGGGCATCATATCCCACTATAGATGGTTGTGAACCACTATGTGCCTGCTGGGAATTGAACTCAGGACCTCCAGAGAGCAGCCAGTGCTCTTAACCACTGAGCCATCTCTCCAGCCCCCTTTTCCCTCCATTTTCCTCCACCACATTAATGCAACTACCAGCGTGGTCCCTTGGTTCCCCTTTCTATGGCTTAACCTTTACTTCCATACATCTAGACCACCATTGTAGGTGTCCTGAGTCCTAGACCCACATTTTAAATTTCCCATTATAAATCTTCACAAGGCATTCCCCAGGTACCTCAACCTGTGCATCTCAAAAACAGGACTATCATATTTCCCCACAAAAGTACTATGTTTTACCTCTAAGTTAAAAAAATGTACCTTCTAATAATATCTATGTGGGTTATTGTGGTTTGTTTAATTGGCCAGATTCTGGGGGGGCTTGTTTTGTTGTTGTTCCTTTGATTTGAGTAACTTATCTTGGAATAAGAAACAGAGTTTTTCTTTATATTCACACCCAACCCTTCTGTGACTAAATTGTGTAAATATATTCCACACCAAGTCTCCAATCCTCTGAAGATGTCGATAGGGTATCCTATAATCCAATCCAGTTCGGAGGGGACCAAGAGATACTGAACATCCCACAATTTAAAATCTAAGTCCTACCAGGTGGCTCCCACTTGAGATGCCAAAGGCAATCTGTTGAGTCGGGAGGGTATTACAACTTCTGACCAGCCCTATACTGGCCAGGACATTCCTGAAATCCTTGCCTTACATCTGATAACTTGCTAGAGTTTCTCACAGAACCCTAGAAGAATTACTTAGTACTGCTGATTTAGTGCAAAGGTCATGGTAAAGAATACAATTAAATATCAAGAGGACTGGAGAGGTAGAACATAGACATACATACACATAGAAATGTGTATGTAACCCTTCACTCCCCTGCAGCCCAGGAGAGCTATGAATATGACCCAGTACTAAATCAAAACCTGACTTAAAACATTATGAGATTTCTTTTTTTTTCTGAATTTTTTTGTGTGTGACTTGATTTTTGGGGTTCTCAAGCATTTGACAATGTCAAAAGTTTGGATGTGTCTCTAGACTCTGTGATTTCTAAATGCAGGAGTTTTGATTTCCGTAGAATTAAGTGTGTGGCAGGTGGTGGTGGCAGCGGCAGCAGCGGCGGCGGCGCATGCCTTTAATCCCAGCACTCAGAAGGCAGAGGCAGGAGGATTTCATTGAGTTCAAGGCCAGCACAATGGAAAAAAGTAAGTTCTAGGACAGCCAGAGATATTATACAGAGAAACACTGTCTTGAAAAACCAAAAATAAAACCAAAAAAAAAAAAAGGTGTGTACCCTTCACACCAGGTTGGAATGTTCCTCAGCCTGAGAACTTTCTGAAACTTGCAGTGCAGTTTCCCTGAGATTTCACCATGCAGATAAATCAATTACTAATTCAACCTCTATCTACTTTCTCTTCCCTAGAGACAGGAGGAATGGAGTTAAAACTTTCAAGCTTTGAATCATGTTTCAGTCTTTCTCATGACCAGATCCTCTGTTGGGGTCCACCAAATATGCATTAGCTCCAAAGATGCCCCTGTCATCTGAAATCAAAGAGGTCAGAGTGTTGTGTCAAGAATTGGGGCCAAGACCAAAGATTAGGACAATAAATGTCCCTAGCACACCTGTCACGTCACAGGAAATAACCAAGGTTCAAGGAGATCTAAGGGGATACTCGTGATGTCACAGCCTTGGTCATTAAAGCTTTCTGAATTAGAGTTTCACTCATACGGTACAGTGGGTCATATCCTTAATCTTCCTGGTCTCTCGGGCTTCTGTTGATCCCTCATTGTCATGGATAGAAATGGTCCAGCAACTACCTAACCTCTGTCTCCATTTCCAGTCTCCATTTGGCTTGCATTTTAGCAATATCTGCACAGCATTTTTCTTAAGTTCCCTGTTTTAGCTCCCATCTTGACTTTGTGTGTGTGTGTGTGTGTGTGTGTGTGTGTGTGTGTGTGTGTGTGTGGTGTGTGTGTGTGTGTTTGTGTTTTTCAACATCTACCATATTCTAATGGGATGCCCAGTGCTTCACATTTGATCATTTATGGACCTCGTGGTTTTCTCTGTGGACTGCAATTACAAGGGGCTCCGTTCTTACACTCAGCTTCCAAACACAATTGCTCCTGGAGCAATGAAAACTGAAATTCGAAACTCAGTTTTAAAGAGTGGACGGTCTTTGACTTACAGGAAGGATCTGATAGGGAGATATGCTCCGCTCACACCTTTCAGACCGCTTCCCTGCCCTTTTACAGCCCTTCTTGATGAGCACTAGGAGGCAGGCATCTGCGTCACTGCTGTCTTATGTGACTCATTGTAGTCGTCTCCTAATCCATTGGTCTTTTTAGTGATCCATAAAAATATTAAGAGAAAGATTCATGGAAAACCAAAGTATAGCTGGGTGGTGGTGGTGCACGCCCTTAATCTCAGCACTCAGGAGGCTGAGTCAGGTGGATCTTTGAGTTCGAGGCCAGCCTGGTCTACAGAGCAAGTTCTAGGACAGCCAGTAACATAGATAAACCCTGTCTTGAAAAAACAAAACAAAACAAAGTATAGCTTTCAGAGTATAGCTATGGGACACCTCTCTCAAAGTAACCCTATGCTACTGACTTAGGCTCGGGCTGACAAGAACTTGAGGGCCCTATTATTCTCATCACCAGTTTATTATATGTGGGAATGATAAAAGTAGACTATCGGCTTTCCATTTTCTGATGTTTATTTCAAGAATCATTGCCTCTACCCATCTCACTCCCTTTGACCCACCTTGTTCTGGTATTGTAAGTTCCTTAAAAGGCATGTGGGCATGCTGCTTTCCCCCTTTTAGTAGAAAGATTTCAGGGTTTACTTATTAATGGGATGATAACATCTCAGACAGACAGAAAGAATTAATTTTTAGTCTTCTCCAGAACATTTTTACTGCCTTCATCACATCTAGGTTTTTAGACCATATCCATAGGAAAATGGGCATTCACACCTGATCCTAGAGCACTGCCATTCTTGTGATTCTAGTTCCTGGACCTTTGGAGACAAGTGAGATTATAGCATGTATTCTCAGCCATCAGATGCTGCACTAAAATAATGAAGGCTTAAGGCAATGTTGTATGCCTGGTTCAATTTGCAAAAACAGAGCCCCATTAGAAGCTGTTGGAAAAGGTGAGTAGCCTTAATACTGGGAACTTCCAATGCTTAGGATATTCATGAGGACTTCGGAGAGCTGAACCTGGTTCTGGTTTATTCCTTATGAAATCATAAAGTGTCAGAACAATGGCTTAAAGGAAGTGACTCTTGCATATTTCTTTAACCGAGGAGACAAAAACCATGCTGACTCCTTCTTCCTGCCTTGGAACTTCGGAAGCAGAAAGGCATCATGCAGAGCATGGAGGAGTCTCAGCTACAAAAGAGATCAGTTTGAAGGAAAATAGGTTTGAAGAAAAAGTTCAGTTTCACAGGAATCCAGAAAGACAGGAGTAGGGGCGTCACAGCTCAGTCAGAGTATTTGGCTAGCACATATGAGGCTTTAATCCCCAGTGCTGGGGGGAGGGAACCTTAGGGAGGGAAGGAGAGGACATTTTATCCAGAATACCGTTTTAGCAGCTTAGTGGAGATTGGCGGCAAAGTGGGCTGCCCCGAGGACAAGGAAGTGTTCTTTATGGATTCAGAGCAGATAAGTGACGTCTCAGGTCAGCTCTGGAGTGCTGCCTCTGATGAGACTTTGGACAGATGCCATTCTTTCTCCTTTGGTAAATGGCATTAGTGATGGCTTTGTGGAGTGGCGTCTACACAGCTATTATAGCCCAGTGGAGCTTCTGGAGGAACGTGTTCTCTGAAGTTACGGAGTTCAAAAATTACTTCAGCTAGAAACAAAACTAATGAATACACCCCAGGTTCTAATGTTTACCCCAGAACTCCCATGAATGCTATTAATTCATGTTTTTAATTTTTATTTATTCTTTGAAAATCACATTTTAAATTCTTACTGTTTGGCTTTATGTAGGTTTTAAGAGTCGATGCTTTCATTGTCTCTCAGAAAGAGTTATTAAGTAAAAATAAAATGTGCTCATAAAATAGTAAAGAAAAATGAGTCTAGCTACATGGACTTCTACTTCATGTGCAATTACATGGGAACAAATTTATAAAAAACTTTATTTTTTTGTGGTGTAGGTCCGTGTATATTTGCTTCCTTGTCCCTGTGCATATGAAGCCACGGGTTGACTTCAGCAATCTCCCTTTATTACTCTCTGCCAGATTTCTTGAGACAGGGTCATCAACAATTCATTTTGTTTTGTGCATGTGCTGGAAAGTTGTGTGGGGCCATGGTACTCTGAAAAACTAAACATTACTTTGTGGAAGCAAAACTAAAATTATACAATAACCATTTATAAGATTCTAGTTGTTGGAGGGAAGAATAAATCATGCCCCCCCTTCCTTTTCTTCCCATCCCACAGGCAGTCTGTCAGCAAAGCTTGAGGCTCTCTACATCAGATTTCCATCACTATTGTCTTTGCCCAGGCCTTGAAAGGAAGCTGGTATTTGCAATGGTCTCTTAATTTGTCTTCCTAATTTTATCCTTCCTTTTCCACATTCTTAAACCATGGCCTCCCTTTTCCACATTTTAAAACCATGGCCAGAATAGTCTGTTTAAAGTGAGATGCTACCATGCTATTTGCCCTGTATTCCTTACTTGGTTTAAGATTAAAACAAAACAAAAGAAAACAAAACACAGTACTCATTACGGGTCTACAGAGCTGTGCTAAACCTCAGAGCCCTCAACAGCTGCCACACCCCAACTTTATCCTTCACCCCCTTAGTACTCACTGACTATGATAGGCTTCCTTGGAACGTTCCTCCAACCATCTGCAAGGTTCCGTCTTACCCTTCATTGAGAACTAGAATTTCTATAATATCTTTCACACTTGTTCAATCTCACCCTATTTCTTTCTTCCCAAAGGCAGACACTGTCCATTTCGTTGTAGCACGTAACCATCTGTCTGCTTCACTTGCTTGCCCTGAGTTATACAGACTCATTGATGTATCCCTGGAGTTAGCCTAGTGCCTGCCATGCTGTTTTAGGGAATACTTGTGTTCTGACATCTGTGTTCTGTCTTGCCTCTATATTTTGGGATATATGTATATGTGAATAAGGGTGAAACTTCGTTCTGATTTTTTGCCAGAAAAGAAATATTTGGATCAAATCCAAAAAAGCAAAATAATTTGGATACATAATTTTCAATGACCATTTTTCTTGTAGCATTCAAAGAAAGGGCTCACACTAAGTGTTTTCTCAAGCCTCTTGGGACTTTCCGTTTTAGATATTTTCTGTCCATCATGCTACATTTGCTTAAAATTTTAGTTTGGCTCCACATAGTATTCATTGGGCAACAACTATGGACTGTTTTTCAGGAATACAGTGGTCACTCAGACAGTATCTCTACCCAGGGAGCATAGCATTTCTGGGATGTTTTGCTTTGGGACACATCTTCCAAAAGCTTTCTGGAGCCATGAGAACACATCAGTCTAACATGAACAAATAAATGCCAGCTCGTTTCTGGATTTGGCTCTGAATCAACAACCTGTCCTTATTTGACCCCATATGGATCTTGGTGACGTCAGTGGGAGTTTAAGGGTGTGTCTGAGAAAGACTTTAGAACATGGCTTGCATTACTTCTAAATATAAGCACATGTAACCAAGAAGTATGGTGCTTATATGTTCTTCAGTTTTCTACACGATGGCCACTTAGTGCTGTGGAACAGGTAGGAATAATTGTGTCATATAGATCCTCAGAACAGGAGATGGGGCTAGCAAAAACTTAAAAATTATTAGATCTCACAGTAATCTGTGGCAATTATCCAGCCACCAGATTCTAGAATCTGTCTAAAACCATAAATGTTACAATGGCATTCCATTGACAAGGATATATGTATGTGTGTGTATATAATTTTATATATAATTTAAATAATATATACAATACATATACACACACATACACACATTATTTAGGGAAGTTCTTTGACTTATCTATACCAAGGGTCACTCGGAGGGTTAGTAATTTAGCCAGGACTAAGAGTTGAGCCTTCTTCTACTGCTGCTCGACATACTTGTGAAGTGTCTGGTTTGGTTTTCAACCAAATAATATGGTGAGCTATTTGTGTGGGAAGTCTCGGGATTGCAATGCGATTTTTAAAATTTAATTAATTAAACAGAGTGTGTTGGAGGTGAGCATACACCACAGCGCCTATTTGGAGGTCAGAGAACAACGCTCACAGGTCAGTTCACGTCTTCCACCACGTATAGGTCCAGGGGATCGAATTCATGTTGTCAAGCTTGGTGGCGAGTACCTCTTTCCACTGAGCCACCTTGCTGGCCAAGCAATATGATGCTCTTTAAGGCCAGGCAGAGCTGATAGAGAACCAGGAAAACGATTGAGTTTTACATTAAAAAAAAAATGTGATTCTTCTAACCTCAGGGAATTCCTTTCCCCCTTCCCCAGGGCAAACTGCATCTGCTGTTCACAAATGCTATGCAGAGTTCTTGAGAATTAGTCACTCTTGTATTTGGTCACTGCCTTAGGTTCCTCTCTGCAGTCCTGTCCTTGAGAACAGAGGAAAAGAGGCAGGAGTTAATAACAGCCAATAGGTAAGCTACTCATCTGCAATTATGCTACAGAGACATAATATGGGACTATGTTATTGTATTGCACAGTTCATTATTATATGTCCAAGTGACATTATATTCCAACAGAACCTACAGAATCGCCAATGAGGAGGGAACCTTAGAGACCATTAAGTGAGAAGCTGACAGAATGGACACTGGCTGAAAAGCATCCCTGTAGGAAGATAAGATGCTAATTTTTAGAGGCACTCAGCAGTTGGAAAATCAATTTTTCTTAACGTTGAGAATTATTGAGTGGCTAGAAAAGCATCCTACTCGATGAAATATGGTCACTGTTTAGTGCCTTTCCATTTTATTTACTATTTAAAGCATACAACAGCTAGTTAACCAACTACTTATAAAATATATTTAATGTTTAGAGGCACTCAGTGTGGTTATAAAATGATTTTAAGGGTATACAAAAATGGTACGTTAACCACATTTCATGAACTATGGTTCCCTCTGGAAAAACAAAAACATTTTCCCTGGCATCCTGCGGCATCTCATCCTGAAGTTTGTAAATGGCCTATGCTGCTCAAACCGGCTGCCTCGCTGGCTTTTGATGCCAGCCACTTTAGAGCACACACCAGAAAGATCAATATAACCCGTACGTAAGTGATAGAGCACCATGCACTCAAAGGCTGTTAGAATCTCCAGTAAAGAATGGCTTTGACAGATGCAGTGAAGTTAAGCAGCATGCACAAAGCCCCAGCAAAGAGGGGCTATGGCTGTAGTCTTTTCTCTGTACATGGTGGATTGATGGGTGCATTGTGACAGAAGATGAATTGAGATAAGACCTGGCCCCTGCCATGTGTATGCATTAGTGAGTTTATGGCCTATGAAAATGTGGGGAGAGTCTAACAAGGGTGTCATAAGGATGGAGCCTTTTTCCAAATGGAGAATTATGACAAGTTAGACACAAGGAGACTCAATGTCAACTTAAGAGCAAAGTGATGTTCAAATATATTTATTCCCAGAGAGTATCTCAGTTCCTGAACATGCCCCACCACAATCCACTATTACCGATTTTCACCACTGAAGTTCCACAGCCTTGATTATTGAGGAAGAGCGATGGAAACCTGCTTTCAAGTCCAGCTCACATACCACAGTTGGACATGATGACGTTTGCTTTGTTTCGTTTTGTTCTAGTCTGCTTCATGTGGCTTGACAGAGGCCATCTAGCCCAAGACTTTGCTGTGCTTACACCAGGGAAAGGATGCAAAGATGGACTGAGAGAAACCTTGTGCAATATCATTCTTTAGTTTATTATTTACTTAGTTAAGGGGAACCTTTGTGGGAACCTTTGTGGGGACCAGTTCCAGGGAAGAAAAACTAAATTCTAGGTGGCTGATTGCTTGAGGCTCACTACATACAAATGTGAAGGCTAAAGCCTTCAGAGAGGCTCAGTGGTGAGTTCTGCTCCTATGATTTTCAAGCTTTACTTCCCGGAGACTTATCCGGTAGTCAAAGTAGAGATGGGGGAAAGGTTCACTTAGGCTTCTGTCAGGAAGAGCAAAGAGCAGCCACTTTGGTATTTGCCAAGATCTTCAAAAGCCTGCCCCAAACAAACAAACCTGTCTTAGCAGTAATCCATCACGGTTTTTTCATAAAAGCCTGACTAATCTAACAAACAGGAAATGCTGACTCCAGGCTTCTGGAGCCATCAAGTCCTCCCTAAGTTGGAAAGACATTGTGAAGCCCTTGAAGGTCACAGCCTGGTGGTACAGTCTCACATAACACAGATGGAATCAGAGGACTCCAGACTGCTTCTCTTCCCAGCATACCTCGGCCACTTAAGAGTAGCAGTCAACTTACCATAGTTCCTTTAACTAGGATGCCATGTTCTGCTTTCACCAAAAACATTCAAAGGTACACTAAAAGCAAGCAAACAAATGAAACCACAGTTTGGAAAGACAAAGCAAGCATCAGACAGACACAAATATTGTAGGAATGCTGGAAATACCAGTTCAGGAATTTAAGGAATAATGCTTAATATTCTAAGGCTCTAATTGGAAAACGAACCGAGACAGCGGGGCTGGGGAGATGACTCAGTGGGTAGTGCCTGCCATGTAACTTGGAGGACCCAACTTCATATCCCAACAACACATATGAAAGCCACGTGGGAATGGTAGCCCACATGTATCCCAGCAGTCAGGGTGGAGGGACAGAGAATTCCAGGAGCAAGCTGCTTAGCTGGCCTCGATGAAAAGAGGAGCTGCTGACTCAGCAGGACACTCAGCCTCAATACCGAAGGTGGAGAGCCACTGAGGCAGGTGCCCAGTGTCTACTTCAGGCCTCCACATGGATATGTGCACTCACCCATTTATCTGGTTACATATGTGAACACCTAAACAGACACACACACACACACACACACACTTGCAATATATATATAGACTGTGAAGGAATAAATGAGTAATAGAAACAGAAAAGGAATTCTAATGAAGAATCTTAAAAAAACATACACACACACGAAAAAAAAAAAATCCCAAATACTGCAGAAGTTAAAACATGGTAACAAAAATCCACTAAGACCAGGGCTAATTGTGGTAGATCAGATGAGCTAAGAAATCATGGGCAAGCCTATCAAACTAAGTCCAGTCCCTTGAATTTGTAAAAGCAAAAGCAGAGTCAGCACCATAAGCTGTCAGACCCCACATGTGCCACGACACACATTATGTCCCCTGCAATAATAATAATTCTTTAAAACAGACAAAAAGAATGGTAATACATACATACATATATATCACAGAGAAACAACAACAAAGCATCTACAACATAAGCTTAATGGGAACGCCATGAAAGGAGAAAGAGAAAGGGAAGTGGGAATAAGTTAGAAATAAATTGAGAATTTATCTCATTAATATCAGATACTATACCAAAGATCTACAGTTCTCAGAAAACAATAAGCAGGATAAAGTAGTCTATATGCAGCCATACTATATTTAACTTCCAACAAATCAGAGATGAAAGGGGAAATATCTCAAGCCAGAAGAAAGGAAATATGCTAACTTAAAAAGGAGAAAAGGGAAGAACTACACCAGACTTCTCCTCAGAAATCACACAAGCAAACAGAAAATGAAACAAAACAATCATTGATAGAATAGGGAATATATGCTAGATTATTTCTTATCCACTTAACTTACACGTCAGTGTAAAAAAGAAATAATTCCTCCAGCAAAAATGTAGAGATTCAGTTGCTAGTAAAACCTTATTGCCAAAAAAGTTTAGAGGTTCTCCATATGTAGAAAATGGAGAAAAAAAGAAGAAACAGAGAAGGGACACATGAAGGTAAAGGTTTTATTTTTAATACCTACCTGAACACCTAAAAGTTTAAGACAGTAATAGCAACCATGTTTTATTTGATGACTAACTTATTGATAACCTTGAACCAACTGGGAAGCAATACGGTATCATTTGAAAATAGACTTGTATTAGTCATAAATGTATGCTGAAACTTCAGGGGAATAATCAAAAAGTAAATAAATAAAAAATGATTGAGGTGCTGAAATAGAGAAAAAAATAAAAATCATAGAATGCTCAATTAGAAACCACAGGAGGGGCTGGCACGGTGGAGCAGTGCATAAAAGGGCTTGCAGCCAAGCCTGACAACAGGAGTTCTATCCCCGGGCCCCACATGGGGGAAGAAAAGAGCAAACTTTCATAGTTTGTTTCCTGACCTCTACACATGTACTGTGGCACTCCCCCTCCTTTCACACACACACAAATCAACATAATAAAAACAACTAAAACTACAAGAGGCAGAGAAGAGTGGAAGACCAGAAAAAAAAAAAATAAAACCACAAAGGCAATGAATAGAAAAAAGCAATTATAGCAGATATTAATATAACAGTATCAATAATCACTTTAAATGCCAATGGTATAAATATACCACCTAAAACACACTGTCAGAATGATTCATAAGATGAACTCTATTGTACAAGACACTCACTCTAAGTTGAAAGGCGTATAGATTAAGTATAAAGAGATCAAGGTAGATCAAAAGGAAGATAAACAGCTACATTAATTTCAACCAGAGCAAACTTCAATGTATAGTATCAGACATAGAAGGAGCATTTCATGATAGGGGACCAGCTGTTCAAGGAGATGTACAATCCCTCATGTGTTCTGTACCCCAAAAACTGAGCATTGAGATACAGGAGGGAAAACATGGTAGTGCTCCAAAAAGAAACAGGAAGCCACCATTTGAGCTTCAACACCCTCTGTAAGTGACAGACAGACACCCAGGTGGCCAAAAAACCGGGAAGGTGATAGTTAAGTCAAAAGCACTATCAATCAGCTGGATACAAAGTACACTGCTGGAATACACCATCTAAGTGGAGCAGAACACATGTGTCTTTAGCTCATGTGGAATATTTGTCAAGAGAGTCTGCAATCTGCTGCTGTAATACAGACCTAAACGCATTAAAGAACAGAAACCATGAAGTGCTTGCTGTTAGTATGCATGACATTAAAACAGAAATCAGTGACAGAGAAAGATGAAAAATCCCCCGGATACTTGGAGATTAAACACTCCATTTGGAAGTCATGCATGTGTACAATTCACACATGTAAATAAGGAAATATTAGGTCAAAATGAAAATGCAGCTCACTAAAATTTGTGTGAGGCAACCAAAGCTGTCTCTTGAGAGAAATGTATAGCACTGGGGTGCATGTATTGGGAAAGAACAAAGGTCTGAATTCAACACTCTAAATCTTCCCCTATGAAGTCAAAAAAAAAAAAAAAAAGGAAATAAATCTAATGGAGAAAAGAAATAATAAAAAATAAATAATAAAAAGAACTTGGCAACAGGAATTCAGCAGGAAAAAAAAATCAACTAAACCAAAAAATGTTTCCTTGGATCAGTAAGAATCTGGTCTGGATGCCTAAGTAAAAATGAGAGGATTAATATCCATAAAAGGATGTAGCTATGATCTTATGGACATTACAAGGACACTTTAGGAATATGTTTTTAGCAACTCTACCCACATATGTGATAACTAAGATGGAATCGACCAATTCTTCATAAGGCCCAAAGCTTCAGAACTCACAAAGTTGATCAGTAATGTAAAACCGTCTCAAACACTAGATGTGTAGCCCAGTGGTAGAGCATATGCTTAACCTTTGAGAAGCCTCATGTTCAAGCCACAGCAGCAAAATAAAAAGACAAAAACAAAAAGACCAAAGAAACAAACAAAAAGAACCCATCAGACAAAAACTTCTAATGCAGAAGCCATCAAGGCCAGATGGATTCACTGGCTAATTCTGTTAAACATTTAAGCAAGAACTTGTATCATTTCTTCCATCATCCCGCCCCTCATCCCCATCCCAGAAGACAGAAGCAGAAGGAATGTTTTCTTCCTCATTCTACGAGGCCAATGTCACCCCAGTAGAAATACAGGCAAGGTGTTACAAGGAACGGACTACATAGACCAATACCTCTCAAAATGATAGAAGTAAAAAGTCAAATCCAATAATGTCTAGAAGTATTTTTTTTACTATGATTAATTGGGACTTATTACACTTTTACAAGGCTGATTCAATATTTAAAACCCAATTAATGTAGTCTGTCACGCCAGCAAGCTAAAAACAAATCAGATGGTCAGAGTTTGATGCAGAAAGTCTTTTACAAAATTCAATACCCACTCACCAAAGACTTGTAGAAAATTAGAAATGGACTGGAACTTCCTCAATCTGAAGAAAAAGTTTCCAAACCTTGTAACATGTTGTAGCTAGCATCTTTCTGAGGTGAGGAAGGCATCTGTATCCTCTCCCTATACACTTTCAACATCATATTGGAGGTTCTGGCCACCTCAACACCAAAACCAAAACCAGGTATACAGGTATGAAATGGTTAAAACTCTCCTAGTTTTTAGACAACAGAAGAGCAAGTACAAAATCCAAATGAATCAATGAAAAATATTGGAGCTGATAAGTGACTGGAGCAAAGCTGAAGGATACAAATGCCCTTTGCTTGTTTCTATTCATTTATTTGTGTGTGTGGTGGGGGTGGGGGCTGGAGGGGAGGAAGGGAGCTATCTCAAGATGGATCTTAAGCCGGCATGTACTTGTCCCAGCCAGAGTGCAAAGGACAGAAGGTAACTTCCTGGAATTGGTTCTCTCCCTCCACCTTGTGGCTTCTAGGGATCATCCAGGTCCAAGGCTTTGCATAAGGGCGTGCTTTAACCCCTGAGCCACTTCACTGGCTCCGTTTTCTTGTATACCAGCACTCAACAATTAAGAGTTTTGATTTCCAAATACGCCACCATTTACAGCAGCATACCCCCAAATGAAATGCTTAGGCACAAATTTAACAAAATATCTTTAAGATACGTATATGAGGACCCTCACTCCCAAATTAAAGAACTAAATGGATAAGAGTCTATGTTCCTGGGTAAAAAAATTCCATATTGTCAATATATTCTAAATTGGTCGATAGATTCAATGTAGTCCACTGCACATTGTAGTAAGCACTAAGACAACTCTCACTTTCTCTCACTCTGTGTGTGTGTGGTATGTATATGTATGTGTGTGTATGTATATGGTGTGTGTAGGTGTATATGTGGTAAGTATGTGTGTGTGTGTGTGTGTGTATCTGCATGTGGAAACCAGAGAACAATACCCAAAACATCCAGTGTTTTCACTCAGACACTGATCCCCCACCTTTTTCTTTCTTTCTTTCTTTTTTCTTTTCTTTTTTTTTTTTTTTTTTTTCTGAGACAGAGCTGTCACTAGCTTAGAACTTAAACTCACCAAGTAGTCTATACTGGCTGGCTAGCAAGTCCCAGGGATCTGCCTATCTCTGCCTCCCCAGTGTTGGGGTTACAAGTGTGCACCATTACTTCTGGCTTTGCTTTTCTTCCCCCCTCCCCTCCTTTTTCTTTCTTCCTTCCTTCCTTCCTTCCTTCCTTCCTTCCTTCCTTCCTTC
>CABHPP010140463.1:0-40428 GCA_902168425.1 Peromyscus attwateri | reverse complement strand
GCAGTGGACAGGTCCCAGTAGAGGATGTAAGGAGTTGTTGGCAAGGGAAGATTGTGAGCCAAGTCATGGTGGTGGTGAGAATCTTGCAGCCTGACTGACTAGCAGCCAGAGTGTTTCTTTATTTATCCAGAACTCAGTAATCAGGGATACATTCATGTTGTTCCAAAACATAGACCCTATCATTTTTGGTTTTGGACATGTGTTTAACTCCCTTTTGCATATCTTTTAGTCATCATTGATAAACCATGACAGACCAGAGTTATCTTTCACAATCATTTTCCCTCAAGTTTAATCATCATTGGTAAACAGTTATCTTTTATAACCATTTTTACTCATTAACCCCATAACCCAATTTTTAAGAGTGTAGAAGCATATAACAGCCTGTTCTCAGTCTGGTAACTCTGGTTGCTTCAAGGATGCTAGACCAAAACAAAATCTTCAAGCCAACCCAGGCATATTGCCATGTCCCAAGCAGTGTATTATTAACTCTTAATGGTCAGAGTGCCCAAGAAAAAGTCTCAGGCCAAAGCTGCGGCAGTTATTATTTAAATTCTGGCATAATACAATGTTTATATTTTATATCTTTATAGAATTTATTTATATGTCTAATCCTTGCATTCTTTTGTTCCTTGATTATATGATACCACAATGACTCAGCATGTGCTAACTTTTCTAAGAAAGAGAGGTCCTGACATCTCATTCTTTTATCATCTTTCCATTCCATTCTTTGCTCATCAATTTAAGTCTCTGTATAGGGCAGAGGTAACCTCAGCTAATCTAACTTTGTTGCTGTATATGCCATGCAATTGCCTGAGTGTATAGTGGGAAGAGGTTTGCAATCTGAACTATGATCAACTCCTCTAGCCCACCAAATCTTGTAGATCTTTTTTAAGTTTACTTTGTTTTGAGTATCTTGCTCCTGAGTAAGTACAGAAACAGGTATTTCAAGAATGTCTCATAGCCTCATAAAGAGACCTCTGGCTTCTTTATGTGTGTCACAACCTCTAGGCATAAGGAAGACCTTCAAGTAGATAAGGATATTGCCCTAAAAGCAGGAGGTGTAGTATGTTCAGGACTTTCCTGGGGAAGCTTAGAAGCAGCATTCCTGGGAGAAGGCATAAATGATTCATAAGAAATTTTCCATTAATCCAATATCTTCAAATTGTACAAATATTAAAAGTGCCCAAGTATGCAACAGGTGGAGATGAAAACCAAAGGTGGCATGGCAGCCATCATGTGGCTCAGCTTTGCTGGATCTTTGTCAAGCAGCTGTGCTGGCTTTATGACTTCTGCCATTCCCATCAGATATGGCTGTGCCACAGAACAGTTGGTGGGAACAGTTGAGAACAAACTACAATGACATCTATGTATGAAAACCCACCGCTTTATAGGCTAACCTAAGAAATCAATTTCTAAAAAGACTCAACATTGTACTAAGTCATGAAACTAAGAGGCATCAGATATATGCCTGGATGAAGTGTCATCTGAGAGTAACAATGTCAGTATTGCTGATTATCCTACACTGTCACTAATTGGAGCATTTGGTATATGTTCACTTATTTATATCCAAAAGTCATCTCTAAAGAACCTAGTTTTGAACATTATTTTGCAAATAGGGGCATGAATCCCAGAGAGTGGAACTGTTAGCTTAAAGGAGGAGCCTCGCAGCTAGCTCTCACTGATGACATCAGCTGCCTCTCTTTCCCAGGAAGAACCATAAGAAAATAAATGAAGAAAGGACTCTAGAAAAGTTGCCCGGTGCTTTCAAGCCTCACACTCAAACATCACTCTTATGTTATTTGTGCAGTGAATTCAAACAGAACTACCATTCTATATCCATTACAATGCCAAGCAAGGCTTATTTTCAAATTTTCACCTATTGTGTTTTGCTAAGCACGTGTGTCCACACACAGTCTGTCCCCTGCAGGGCATGGCATTGTGTTCTGCTCACAGTAGGCACTCAAAAGTATCTGTGCATTCAATTAAATTGCTACAGTGTTGCTAAGATTTTAATCTTGCAAGTGCATAGTGCCAACCCACGCAGTTGAAGTAATTGAACATGGGGTCAAGCCGAGGGATGGCTCCTGACTTAAAGAAGCATCTTGAGGGCTTAAAATAAAAATGCACAGAAATCACTAGAGCTTCTGAAGGCTCAATCAATTATGTCAGGAGAACCAAGGGAAGACACCACCTCCATGAAAACCTTGAGTGAATCCTCATCGGGCAGTGCTTTGCTGATGCATCAAAAGCACAAGATTAACAGCACATACCCTGTGGCTGCTCAAAGTTACACAAATTATTGCCATGACAACTATTTCTTCAGCAATCAAATTATGAAAACCACATTTATTCCCCTGGGAGACAGAAGAAGGCTTATCATTTGCTACCAGGAGTGTAATAGTTACCCCTCAGCAGTGACGGCAAGGAGGAACCTCTCTAGCAACACAGGCACACCCCACCTAAGAAAGAAGGGCACCAGAAGAACGTGGAAAGGAAATTTAAGAAGGAATCTTACCCTGGGAGCACATACATAAATGACATTGGAGTTCTACACTTACCCACAGATATCTATGTAATCTACATGATAGAGAAAATGCTCTGTGTGGGGGAGTGGAGAGAGAAAGTTGTGTGTCTAATAATAATCAAGCAAAAAAAAAAAGTGGATAATAAGACGTCTTCAGAAAAAGAACCTCCAGGTGGTGTTCTAGGCTTCCAGGCTGACAGGGCAGCTTGATTACTCTGCTCTGTCAAAGAGCATCACCAGACACCTGCTGTCAGGCTCTCTCTATTACTGCCTCACACACAGACTTGCTCCTTTTCCTCTTCCTCCTCTTCTTCCTCCTCTCCCACTTTCTCCTCCTCTTCAAGAGTCTCTACACTCCAGAAGACTGGACAAACAACCTCAACCCAGTTTCCCACTCCACCAAGCTCCTCCTTGTTCAATGGCATATCTCAGAACAGTGGGTAGCTACACAGAGAAGGTCAAGCCTGCCCCCATGGAGCAGTAGAGTTGTACTTGGTGTTAATCTCAACTAAAATTGCCAGTAGCCAATATGGTTGTTCACACTCCTCATCCCATGAAGGAGTTATATCTTGACAAACCCATTTTAAATTACAGACTATCACAAGTGTAAAATGCATTTCTACATATAACCTGTTAGCTGTCACAGCTTAGCAATGCAGCTCAACACAGAGAACTGGTAGCTTCCCTTCCGGGTCCGGTCATGGACTGGGTTCTGAGGAGAGCTGCAGCTCATTGCCACTAGGGCAGGGAGAGAAGGGAGAGAGGGAAAAGAGGAGGAAGGGAATGGAAGCCTGAGAGGGGCAGGGAGAAAGACAGAATCAGAGGCCACACTGTGAAGTCATATACGGGAAACACTGGATGTGTGCCTCTCGTGTTCCTTTGTAAAGTCAAATCGCCATTTGTTGAACCATCTTAAGGCTGGAGTCTTGTGTATTTCTTTTTTAACTCTGCTTCCACAGCTGGATGATGTTAGGGACACATTTGTCCTGATCACATCTGTGTCTCCATCTCCCCATAGGCTGTGCTCAACACATTTTAAATATTTTGAAATAAACCTCTTTTTCTGGATTTAAAAAAAAAAAGTTATCTTTACGTGATCCTTAAACCATGTGTTGGTTTGAGAGTATTACCTCAGAAAGGTAACAAGTGTGATGAAGAGGGTTTTCCTAACATGTCTGATAACGAAAGAGGGTAGATTGTCCATGGTAGATGAGTTAGTGCTGGAGAAAGAAGTGGGCCAACGCCTCCTCTTTGCAAAGCATGGAGGGGTGGGGTGAGGACATGACACAGACACAGACACACAGACACACACACACACACACACACACACACACACACACACCAGCCTGTGGCAGGGACAGCTTAGGGCAGCTGACAGGGGTAGCACAGAGTGCGGCCCTGGAGGAATGCGGCCGAGTATAGCTGGCGGTTCACTCCGAGCTCACACACAGCTAGAAGAGACGGCGACTCAGAAAACGTCATTTCAGTGTGTCTCTCATTAACTTGACTGATTTAGTTTGGCCGGCATAGTTTTCTTTTTCTTCATTCTTTTATTGTCGTGTCCCTTCTGTATACCATTTCCTGAGATAAGTCCCCGAGATGCCAGACGCACAAGACAAACACTGCTGAAAACTGGCGATGAGGAAACTGGACAGACTTATTATGAGACCACGACGGAGTCTGGTGCTAAAGCCGCAATGAGGAGATCTTGCAGGGCCATGCCGAGGGTCAGGAGGAAAGCAGAGTGGGATTCCGGGCTGAAGGGTCTGCAGCAAGCATGTAACAAAGGAGTCTGTCTCTCCAGGAGGAGGGAAGACAGGAGGGAGGGAAGAGTATGTGACAGAGGTCTAGTAGGCAACACACATGCGCAAAGAGATGTATACAGCTCCCTCTGTCTGGAGGAAAGAATGCAGGCTGGGGCTAGCAGCCATGAGCTAGAAAAGGAACAGTGCAAGCTAGATCCTCCAGAGTCTCACAGTCACGACTTCAAAATTCCTTAAGGCTAATGACTTCCCAAATTTTTTCAAACACTCACAGCATGCTTCAGAAGGTTCAGTCTCAGGGCTCAGCGTAGGAGGTACCAAAGGCACACCTTTTCAAGGGTTCTCCAGTGTCCCCTTCTCTAATCTCAGCACATAGCCTAAGATCCCCTTGGAACTTCAAGACCTTTGAAATTGACATCTGTGTACAGGGCTGTTCCAGCAAAATAAAATAGAGCTTTGGTATATAACTGTCATTAGTTATTATTGAAAGTTTAGAACGGTCTCTTTATCTTTACAACCCCTTTTGGTAAAATCATTTAAATTTTCAGAATTCTCAAGTTCAGAAAAATTTCTATCAATTTTCAAGATTTCAAGTCACTTCAAGTTTCCCTTTGGAGTAACCAACATTTTAAAGTTTTTATATGCATATGTATGTATGTCTGTGTAGGTGTATGCCGCTTATGTGTGGGTACCCAAGAAGACCAAAGGACAGTGCCAGTTCCCCCAGCATGGGAATTGCAGGTGGTTGTGGGCCATCTGACATGGGTGGTGGGGACCAAAGCCAAGTCCTCTGAAAGAGCAACCTTTCCAGCCCCAAAACAATGTGGCCAACTTTCTTTTATTTTTCTTTTATTAATTTTTTTTTCATTTATTTTACACACGAACCACAGTTTCCTCTCCCTCGTCTCTTCTTGTTCCCTCCCCCAACCTCTAGTCCACCACCCCCATTCACTCCTCCTCTGTTCAGAAAGAGGCAGGCCTCCCATGGGAGTCAACTTTCATTCTAATATGTGACACCCATTGACCAGTTTCTCATCGATGTCTTCTTTGTACTTTGTAAAAGGCACTTCTCACTTGATCATCAAAGTCACTATTCTATATCAGAAGCGCAAAAAATTCAA
Source organism: Peromyscus attwateri (assembly GCA_902168425.1). Taxonomy (NCBI): domain Eukaryota; kingdom Metazoa; phylum Chordata; class Mammalia; order Rodentia; family Cricetidae; genus Peromyscus; species Peromyscus attwateri. The sequence continues at coordinate 35,020 of CABHPP010140463.1, read as the reverse complement.
ATCTTTTTTCCAATGTATCCATGAGTCACTTATCTTCATTAACTGGATTATTAGGCAGTCTAAGAACATATTCATTACTGCTATTTATTACTTTCATACAGAGAGACTTTTTAGCTTAAAAGTAATGAAAAATCATTCAATGGGGTTTCAGCTAATTACATCTGGTGTTGACAGGACAGTAAAACAGCGGCTCCTGGGTCTAGTTTGTTTGGTTTAAGGCCACAGTTTTATGCCTTCCTCACCATTTCATTCTGGTCAATTGTTTGCAATATTGAGTTACATTTATTTTTTTCCTTTTCACATTTTCTCCAAGGGGGTCATATAAAAATAAATCAGATTCAATGATCTAGTCATTAATTCTCATGACTTGAATCATCATCATTTTTAAAGAATATCATTTCTCATTGTGCTCTCTGAAGAACAAATCTCTTTCATTTACAAATTCTGCAGGCATAACTTCCATTTTGAATCCTTAAAAAATACTAAACATTGGTGAAAAAAAATCTGACTGGTTTCTCTTTTCTGTTCTTTAAAGCATATGATAAAAAAAACCCATTTTTATTCTACTGACATATATATTCTGTGTGTGTGTGTGTGTGTGTGTGTGTGTGTGTGTGTGTGTGTGCGCGCGCACGCACAAACAGCCCTCCTGTTTTGAGGCCATTGTGAAATCAAATCAGTGTCTGATGAAGACAAGTACCACATGTGTGAGAAAGCACATGTGTGTGGAGGGTCAGTCTTCTTCAGTTGCTCACAACCATGTTTTATGATACAGGATCTTCCACTGGAACCTGGGGCTCACTAATCACTAGGCTGGTCAGCCAGTGAGCCCCAGGGATCCACTGGTCTCCACCTTCTTGATGGGGTTACAAGCAGGCACCACCATGCCTGACCTTTTATGTTGGTAATGAGAACAGAACTCAGACCCTTAAGCTTGCAAGGCAAGGATGTTACCAGCTGAGCGATTTCCCCAGAACACACACCTTCTTGTCCACAAGTCCTCTCATTTTCAATAAAATAGGCTCTCACAGCAATATCAATATTGTTCCTTTTCATTTCTATTATAACAACTTGAAAACCATTTCTATTGCCCATTATATGTTTGGTTAAATTCTTTTGCAAATATTATTTGCATGGCTTGGGGAGAAACAATTTTCTTTGATTAAATAGTGATGAAGGAAATTCACCAGCTTGAATGTGGTATTTATCAAAGTCAACCAATTTCTGCCCAGAAGTTGTTGAAATTCCTACAAATATGGGTAACATAAAAATCGTATTTTTCTTTGCTATTCTATTTCTTCTTCTTCCTTGTTTTTGTTTCTAGTTTGAAAGTCTATCAATCTCTTTACCTTCTCCACTGATCTTGTCTGCTCACATTCTTTTTTGTTTTGTTGTATCTATAGTCATTGTTACTCCTTTTCTGATTTCAATCCTCACACTGTATAGTTTATTTGTGCTAAGTTCTTTCTTGCCAAAATTCTCTTTATATTACATGTCTGGCTTTTGTTAGAAAATTCTCTCCCATTGTATCTGGATCATCACATAATTAACAAGTCCAGATAACAGTGGGCAGCATTAAGATGGCATTAATGCACATGAAAAATCAATTCACATTTATGTTTAGTCTTAGGCCATGTTGCAGTAAGTTACAGTTGTGTAATAATGATGTCCTAGTATTGGCATATTAATGAATATTGGAGCCTTTCCGTCACTGGAGATTTGCTGTGTTGAAGGCTATTTTGCATGGCAGTTCATCTGGAACCCCCAAACTATTTCCAGACAATGTCTTAGATGTGCTAAGATGAAAAGTAATATATATATATATATATATAAATATAATATTATATATAATATGTGTTATATATAGGGGGGATGGAATATGTGGTTCCACTCACAAAAGCACTAGCCTGTGCAGAACTGTTATGCAGTGTCCTACAAATATGCAGGAATCTTACAAATAATACTTTAAGATTTTCATAGGTGATCTTTAAGTAACTGTATGTGCCCACAAGTGTATTCCTTACAGATAATGTCTTAACTAGATATCAGTAAGGATTACATCTATACAAAATATATAAACATCAGGAGAATGTCCCTCAGACTAGCTTCTGGCTTCACCCCTCATCTCTCCTCCAGGATGCTGATATTTCTGGTGTGTCTCTTAGGCTATGCTTACATCACATTCTACCTCTGGTCCTGCGCCATTGTTTAACAAAGATTTTAGCATCCTGGGAGGACCTGTGGAAACCACCCTTTCTTTCAGACAGCTAGCAACACCTTCAGGTACAAAAGACATCAAGCATGACCTCAATAAACAGCTTCTCAGTTCAGCTTCCACCTACCATGAGGTCCAAGATGCCACAAGCTCCTGAAGCCACCTAAAATGGGAAGAAATCCGAGTACATGGTAGTCTCAGTTGATCATGGGCAAAATGTTTTGTATTTGGAGAATTTGCACAAATATGCGACAATGTGAATTACTAGGACCCTCTCAATTGTTATAAAAGTAAAACGATGGGCAAGTTCAATAGAAGAGAAGCAAACGCCAAGTACCCTACAGGAAGTATGGCCTGATTTCTGGGAAAGACAGGGGTGTCTGTGACCTAACATGATCCTAGTGGGATCTTTTGCAAATGATATGCCACAATGTAAATTCTATTAGAGTTTGAGTAAATCCACTTCCAGACAGAGGAATGTAAAGACACCAGAGTTAGAAGGCAAAGGATTAATGTCCTGACTAGCATATAACCCAGAGGAAACAGAAAAAATGATGGACTTAGACACCAGGATTAGAAAGCAAAGGATTCATGTCCTGGCTAACATATACCCCAGAGGAAACAGACTAATGGGCCCGAGGAGGCTGAACTCTCCGCATGGAAACTTACCCTCACCTCGTGAGCTACAAAAGCTACATGGAAACTGACTTTCAGGGACATCAATAACTTGCACAGTTCCATTCTTTCTGTCATCTGGTGAGGTCACACTTAAATCACCCTTGCTACCATTTTCTAATTGAGTGGGAACACCCTACTCCCCAGAAATGGCCAGTTTACCACTGACAAGACAAGAGGCGGCTGCAGGGTAAATCACTACACAGTTAAGAAATGTAACACACCTTGCATGCCCAGATTTGAGTGTGCACTTGCAAATTCACAAGTATCATAGTCTCCATTTTATGTGGGATATTGGCTATCCCCTCACTAAACAGGGAAGTTAAAATAACAAGCACATTTTTATCAATAAAGATATGATACTGAGGGAAGTGTGGAGGACAACACTTTTATTGAGAATAATTCAATAGACAGCCCATTCTATCCCTAAGGTATTCATTCATAGTTTTCTTCTTTTGCCAGTACTGCAATAATGACTGGCTCCCAGTTCTATAGTTACATCTTTTCTTCACTATTGGCACCACAAAATCAGAACAGAATGTTTTTGATAAGAGAACAGTACACTGCTTTGTGCTCGAGTTTCTCAATAGTCTTCTACTGCACAGCAGCCAGACACCCAGGAGGCATCTTGTACCTCTGGAAACTTTCTGGATCCAATCAGCACAACCAACACTATGCCTCTCATTTCCCGCCAACACTCAGAACAGCAAGCATGGCATTCACAGCCCCTTTAAAGAACAGTAAAGTTCTGTTTCCGAAACCGCTGTCTGAGAAACCACCAGTTCTCAGACGAAGACCCCACTGCGCTGAGCTCCTAGTGCTGAATAAAACATACATTATGCAGCAGCTGGCCAATCTGAAATGTGACATATGCTGAGTGATTCCAACACACGTGTGGTCTTTTCAACCTGTGACTGGTATGCTGCGGTGAATAGAGGTAACATCAGGGAAGGCAAAAGTCGGGAGATGGAAAAATGCAGCAATACGTTCCCTGCCAGACCAACCTCCTGGAGGAAAAACAAATGCTAAGTGTCCGAGTTAAAATAAATGGTACATAAAACATGATGTCAGTTATAACTATTTTGAGATGTAAGTCGTGGTTCTCTTCTGCCGCAGGGCGAACGTGTGTCCATTTTTCATTCAGATTAAAAGAAAATCTGAGCATTCTACCATAATTTAAAGGCCAGTGACACTGTAATCTCTTCATCTCCCAGGGAGACCTATCTGCAGCACTTCTGAGAGGTCTACCTACTGACAAATGTTTTAGCCACTCTTAAGTCTATAATGGTATACTGCATAAATGGGGTGTGGAATGAATATGAATTCTCGGCCTGTGCATGCTCTCACCTGGTGGTATAGACTCCCAGACTGGAACAGCAGTGCACCACTGGAATTATTTTTCTCAGAAGGGCAAACTCTTTGACCCAGAATGCAAGAGGACCCATAGTCAGAGTTGGGTCATCCTGAAACAATGACACTATTGCCTTGTTCAAAATGGACATTTCTTAGAAATAGGACAATGTGATTAAGAATGGCTTTAGTCTGCACACAACTTAAGCTCTGTCACTTGGCGATTATTTTGTAAATGGCTTGTCCCTCTCAGTTTCAACTTCTTTCCCTGTGGTCCTGCAGAGCAAACCCAGAGCTTTGCAATCAAGTGCAGGCCAATCAAGTGCAATACCATTGAGATCTGATGCCTATACATCTCTCTCTCTGTCTCTCTGTCTCTCTGTCTCTCTGTCTCTCTGTCTCTCTCTCTCTCTGTCTCTGTCTGTCTCTGTCTCTGTCTCTCTCTCTGTCTCTCTCTCTCTCTCTCTCTCTCTCTCTCTCTTTCTCTCCTCATTTATTTATTTGTCTCACTTTGTGGCCCAGGTTCTTCTCAAACTCCCAAGCTCAAGTGATCCTTCTGCTTCAATCTTCTAAGTAGCTGAGACAAACAGCATTCCCATCCCTCATGGCTACTTCCTCTTTTCACAGAGCTATTACTATTATTACCACATGCTTATATTAAACAACATGACACACATATAGAGTACTTTCTCTCAATACCCTCTCAAAAATATTGGGGCTGATATTGTATTTCAACTCCAGAGAGGAGCTGCTATACTTTTCAGCTTTGGGTCATCTACCAAGTCGCTCTAAATAGGAATTACAAGCTCTTTAACACATACACATTGTTCACCAACTTGGCCTGGTGCTAGAATGGACATTAGAGACACAGCACCAGGAATCCACAGTCCTTGCTTGTTGTTGTGCCTCAGAGGCCAACACAAGGCAGGTCTGAGCAAGCTCTAACACAGTGTGTGCCTCTCAGCCATAGAGAGTGCCTCAGGGGGACCTGAGAGACAATCACCAGGGAGAATGCAGCCATTACTCTTCATGTGGTGAGAAATAACATCGCTGAAAATTTTCTAGGACTAAATAGGGCAAACAGCTTGATAGATATTTTAAAATACCGACAACCATAATTCAAATGAGAAAACTCACCTTTTGAAACCTTGAGACATTTGGTCAAGAGTTAGCTTTGTGAGGTAAGGTCCTGGTCTCCAGATACTATCCTCTGATTGGTTACAAGGCCCCACTAACCTGTTTTTACCAGGATGGTATTTAGTACCAGGTTCTACTTGGTAAGTTTATTTCCTCACTGCTGTCCACTTTCTCTAACTACAGACAGAGAGTTCGCCCCACACAGAGCTTCAATGCTGTAGGCATCGTGGTTCAGTTGGATTTCCTAACACAAATTAACTAATCGTCATTGCATCTCTCAAGCATCATGTCATTGTTTTTTATCCAGTGCCTCTGATGTGCCAGATTACACTTTAAATGTCGGTGGAGGGGTGACAGAGACAGGTAAGTATGGTGGCACACATCTATAATCCTAGTACTTAGGAGGCTGAGACAGGAGGACTGTGGGATTGAGGCCAGCTGGGCTACATGGTGAATTTTAAGCTATCATGAACTATATTATGAACCATAGCTCACAAAAATCAATATAAACAAACAAATAAATAAATAAATAAAGTGAATTTTAAAAGCAGGTAAGGTCTCCTAGCTTGCTTTCTGACGATAAGAGAGTTCTCTGTTCTTCAGGGATCTTGCTGGGGACAATGGTGTGTAACACAGTTGCACTGAAAAGCTGAATTATCTGATTTCACAGTTCTTAGGATGCATACTTTCTCCTAATCTTTCTAAAAATCAAGACAAATTAGACATTCAATACGTCCATCCAGAAGCTGTCATTTGTGCCACAGTTTTGTGAGGGGAAAGTGTGATGCTTTGGTTATTCTGATAGAAACAAGAAAGCACAATACCTTGCCTGCTATGCCAAGGACGTCTCAAGGTCAGAGACTGGGACCAGCAAAGGCTAATGGGTTCTGCCCTTGTTCCTCTTTGGTTGCTCTCCTGTATGCTAATTCTGGGGCTACAGACGACTCACAGTGAGCCCCTCCAATCTATGATGTTCAGTTCCCCAGCAGGACAGTTCATCCTGGCCAGGAAGATGGAGATCAGGTAGAAGAAACACGTGGAATCTTTTTATGGACCAAAACAGTAGATCGCATCACGTGTGTGAACATCCATTGGCCAAGACTCGGTCACATGACTATATCTCCCTGCAAGAAAGGCTGGGTGCCATGGTTTTCATCGGAAATGTTCGCTCGCCCACTTCTGGTCCTCCCCTTCTGGTGCCATTTTGAAGGCTGCTGAGTCTTTAGGAAGTAGGTCTCAGCTGGTGGAACTAGGTCACTGGGGAAGAGCCTTTACAGACTAGACTAATACAATAGCCTGGATCTGGCCACTTTCTGTGTCGGAGCTGCCATTGTGGGAGAAGCTTGCACTGCTTGCTCTTGCTGCTGTGAACTCTGGCACACCTTCACAGCCCCAGTGGACTGAAATCATCCTGAGAGCAGGAGCCAAGATAAACCTTTCTTCCTACATTAGTTACTATTTTTGTTGCAGTTGCCAACTGCCTGGGGAGAAAAAAGCAACTGAAGAAAGGAAAGATTTATTTAGATTTACAGTTTGAGGGGACACAGTCCATCATGACAGAGAAGGTTAGTAGCCTAAGCAGGAGGAGCCGGTCACACTGGATCGCCAGTAAGGAAGAAGAGGAGGGCAGGCGGGAAGCGGAGGCAGACTATAAAAATCCAAGGCTGCCTCCAGGGATTCACTTCCTCCATTGAGGCTCCACCTCCTAAAGGTTCCACAATCTTCCCACACATCACCTCCAGCTGGGGACCTATTGCTTAAACACATGACCCTCGGCTGGAGAGATGGCTAAGTGGTTAAGAGTGTCATCTTGCAGAAGGTCCACATTTGGGTCCTAGCACCCACATCGGATGTCTCAACCACCTTTGTAACTCCGGCTCCGGGAGATAGATCTCCTCTGGCTTCCACCAGCGGTCACACTCACTCGCAAATACACACACATGTGCACATAATTAACATCATTTTTAAAACACATATGAGTCTATGGGGGACATTTCAAACATTCAAACCACAAAAACATTCTGCTCCTGGCTCTGTAAGCTGATAGTCATAGTACAAAATGCATTCATTCCAACCTCAAAAGTCTCTATATTCTCTATATTCCTTCACAATTTAAGCCTGTAGTTTAATTTCTTCTGAAATTTGAAGCAATTTCTTAATGTGAGCCTTATAAAATAAAAAAAGTAAATTATATATTTGCAGAAGCAAATTACATACATAAAGTGGCATAGAAAAAATATTTTCATTTTAAAATGCAGGAATAGGGGTGGGGGTGGGTAGCAAAGAAAAATTAGAGCAAAGCAAAGCAGAAACCTAATAGAGCAAAAGCCAAATCCTAAAGTTTCATGTCTCGCATCTGGGATTCCTGATAGAGTTCTTTAGGTTCCAACATGCTTGAGTAGTCCAGACCCTTCAGCTTCAGCACTTGCAGCACACAGCCTCTCTCGTAGACTTGGCTACATCCTGCGCACAAAAACTTCTTTAGTAGATAACACATAACCCCAGCTCTCCAAAATCCTGGTGTCTCCATTGCAACTTAAGCTTCATACAATGGCCTCTGGAATCCTTTGCAAAACTTTTGGCACTACCACACATTGCTTGGCCTTAGCAGCTTTCTGGAATTGTAGTACAAGCCTCCATGACCCTCACTGTTGCATCTTTCATAAATGCAAAATTAGTACCAGGTGGAATATGCCACCAAGTTCTTCTTCCAACTTGAGACATAGCCTGGCCCCCTTGAATCACAGTTACATTAACCTCTGTGTTTTGACCCTAGACAAACAAACCATAGGTGGTTGTTTCCAGCTTCCCTTCAGAAGCAATCTCACTTTAGACTCTTACTTTCCAATGAATTTTTATTTTCACAAGAGTGAGCCTTCAGTGGGTGAGGTCTTGCCGCCAAGGCACCTTTCCCAATGTTCTAGTGCAGAGCAGGAAGTTCGCTTTAGTGGCGTGAATATCTTAACAACTACAACTGCTTGCCTAGTGCTTGCCTTTTCTGTAACTGTAAACTCACTTCTTTCCCTACCAAACAGCATATTTTTTTTATCATTCTGCTACTCCTTCGGAGAACTCTCTCTCACTGGAGTCCTGGGCAAGAGCACTCAGCAGTAACCACAGCAAAGCCTGAATGTTGTCCCGTGTTGAGATTTCCCCCACAAAACAAAACAACTATTTTTTAATTAACCCTCATGGAAGTTCTCGGGAACAAGGAGAATGTAATCATAGTTTGTCCCAGAACTGTCCTCTAGCCCAGTTCTTTATAGAGCCCTTGTTTCAAGCAGGAAAGAAGTTAGGACATAAAAGTAAAATGTGGACCACTGAGCATGCGGAAAGGAGAAGGAAGAGGGCAGAAAACAAAGGGTTATAGGGGGAATGATTGATCAAAGGACATTAAATGTCACAACCAATCTCTTACTTTACTCAATTAATATACATTATATATATATAAAAAAAACCTACAACTTGACTCCACCCAGCCTTTCTGGCTTCCTGACTCATCACACAGCCTCCTGCTCCCTCGTGTACTCCTACCATTGTCATCAGCCATGAAGTGATGTTATCAAGAGAACCCTCAGTAGAGCCAAGACAGTTTGGGATCCAGAATCTTGAACCTCTAAGAACTCACAGCTAAAGAAACCTCTTTCTATTTATAAGCATCTGCCTCCCTTCGTTATTTCAATACAGGTGTAGAAAGGGACTAATATGCCATTCTGGAGCACCATATTTCAAAATTAGCTCTTAATAATTTCCAATAGTGTTTGCAGAATCCAAGCCAATATAAGAAGGTGCTCCATAAAAGCCTTAGAACATTGTGTCCCCAAAGCACGGATGTTTAATCCACACAAATGAGATGAACTTAGCTTTAATTGCAAGTCATTTAGTTTTATAATGAAAATGAAAGTCAATATAGATTTAATTGATTCTGGTTCTGGTTCGCACTTGATGGAGGAAACTGGACACAGGGCTCCATGTTTAGGCTGGGGGTGGTGTGAACAGAGAGGGAGAAAGAGGGAGTTCTTGAGGACTCCTCCTCTGGAATTTTATATGCAGTAACCATATAATTAATCATTTAAACCAGAACATGTTTGAGTGAACAGTGGTTCTGCTGGTCAGTATATCAGGAGAGCAAGTATAAATCTATTGTCCAGGGTAAACAGGCAGAAGGAAAGGGGAAGGACTTTCTTCCTTCTTCAGTCATTATATAGTCCCTACATAGAGGAAAACAATGACTCAGAACCCCCATATCTGGTTCATGGGGTCTTTCTTTCTAGAAAAATGTTGCAGTTAATGAGTGCTTTCTAGAAGATGCATCATTTGCTTCTAATTACATTAACATACTTGTCTGTATTTCTGTGATTATAGTAAGAACTCTGGATGTGAAAGCTATACTTCTTGAAAATGTTTTGGAGTATAGATGTTCTAAATGTTTAATTTATATATTTTTAATACTTGCTTATATGTATAATTAATAATGTGTCTGCCCCAGATGGCAATAGTGTTACATAAATACAACTACTTCATCCAATGAGTAATTCTTTAGAATTAAGTAACCAAATAAGCGAGGAAAATAACCAGTTCTTGTACTGACAAGTAAACACACTTTGGACTAGTGGCTAAAGAAGCATTTTGCACATAAGCAAGACCACGAAAGCACCCACTTTCTCATTCTTTCAATCCTTTTTTTAAAAGGTGAAATTAATGTCACCGGGGAATTGAACACAGAGCAAAACAATCCATTTTGATTTTGATACCACCACAGACTCTAGGCGTGCGCTGCAACCATGCGTGTTGTTTATATCCTCTTGGAAGTCTGAAAAGAGAAAAATCCCTACCCCCAGAACAATTTCCCACCACAGCTGCTCTGACATACTTGCCTGGGTCTGATTACCTCAGGAAAAGGAACAAGGTTCCATTGGGTCTCAGCAATCTCACTCACAGCAGCCTCTGGAGAGCCACTAAAGAGGGGAGGCATGTGGCTCTGCATTTGATTAGGGCTCAGGTGGGATGCTTGCCTGTGCTTCATGTTGCCACAGGGCACATAGATGTAGCACCCTGAATGCTTGCTACCATTATGTACCCCAAACACTAAAAGACCCAGGTGCAAACAAGATAGAAATAGAGCCCTAGAACACTCTGTACCCAAAACACTCAGATTCAACTGCACACAGAGTAATGAGATATAGAAGTATCCCCCAAATGAGTTCTAGAAACTATAAATTCAGAATGTTTAGAGGTGAGTGTGGGGAACTCTGTCATGGGGTCTCCACCAGGAGTCAAAAAAACAAAAAACAAAACAAAACAAAAATCTTGCCTCTGAAAGTGCAGAGGAATGATGTTTTAGTGGTTTTTACATATGCCAGATACACTGTGGTGTTCATGTTGGCTTATGCTTTAGTTTTCTTGACGTAGAAACAAACCATTGAAATTTACTAACATGAAACTGTGGGCATTTTATTATGTTTACAGATTTTGTAGGTTGGGATTTGGGAAAGCAGATAGCAAGGACAGCTTTTGAATGTTCTATGGTGTCTGGGTTCTTTGCCAAAAAGATGTGCACAGCTGAGAAGTAGAAGAGCCAGGACAAGGGGAATCCCTTCCAAGATGTCATCTTTAGTCACTTGCTTGGCTGGGTAAATTGAAAACTGGCTAACTAAACTATGAGATATCACCTCCACATGGCTTCTCCCTGTGGCTTGTGTCTGAGTTTTGAATGGGGGTGGCCTATGAAGAAAGTTACCAGAAGATATGCAGGAGCTACACAGAAACCACCACCTGCTGTGAGCCATCAACCAAGAGTTACTAATTCAACCACATATACCAATATACCAAGAGGGCTGTAGGCCTCTGTGGGATGACTCATCCCTAATAGGCTTGAGGGCCAGCCGGTTCAAACAAATAAAAAAGATACTTTCTGAGAGCCAACCTGGGTCTGCCTAAGGGCCTTAGCAACAGCAGCTGAAACATGATCTGGAGATGACCTGGACCAATGAGAGGCAGCCATGTCACACCAGCAGATGCATATTCATCAGACCTCCTCCCAAGGAGGGGTGGAGGGTATATAAGGCCTTCCTCTTCCTGAATAAACTGAGCTTGTTGTCTTGACATTCTCCCAGAGTCTGAGTTGTTGACCCTGCACCTACTTGACCCCCTCCCCCAAAGGGAACAACAGCACAGGACCCTGTCACAGGCCTCATTTCCTAGAAAACAAGAGACTGGGAATTCTGAAACTGTGTTTTAAAGACATAACGCATGATATTAGTAAGAGTGTTCCCTGTCCCCTTCATCCTTCCTTCGAGAATTGCATTGAGGGTTAACTATTAAGAGGAAGGTGATTCCTGACTGTAGGACTGAAGATAGAATAAGGAGCTGTGGGGGTCCATCCTTGCACAGGGAGTAAGGGCTCAGTGGACCATGCGACCACTATGGAAAGATCCCCTAGTAGCCGAAGTGGATAATGACGTTCATTCCATCAAGCTACTCCTGTCCTGCAGGAGCTGGCCTCAGGTTGTCCTTAATTGGTGACTCAGTATTTTCTGTATTCTTTGTTGATACTGTCTGTCCTATCATCCTGAAGAGGGCAAAGCTACTGCAACAATATTCTTTTTATTACCCCAGTTATATATTAGCTTCCCCTACTTCTCTCAGTGAGTTTATGGATGAAATATGTTCTATGAAGACAAATGATTAAAAATATTTAGGAACTCAAGCTGGGAGAATTATTGGTCTTCAGTCTTGGCGTCTGGACTCTGGTAATCTTTTTGTTTATCATTCTCCTCTATTGTTGCTGGCCATGATGGTCATTTCTGTTCATGCTCTTATAACAAACTGCCATGTACTGGGTGACTTAAAAACAGAAATTTCTTTCTCATGGTTCTGGAGGTAGAAAAGTCCAAGATCAAGGCACCAGAGTTATCCAGGGGACACTGACTGCAGACATCTCAGGTCTGTTTTCTAAGAGTATTAGTTCTATTGTGAGGTCCCATCTTCAGGATCAAATCAAACTCTGCTGAGCTCACAAAGGCTCTGTCTCCAATGCTGGGGGGACTAGGATGTCAACACATCAGAATGGACACAAACATTCACTCTGCAACAGAGATAATGCTGCCTGGGCCTTCTGTGTTTATGTTGCTGATGTTTTGAAATAGGGCATCATCATGTAGCCCAGGTTACCCTCACACTCAGGGCTATCCTCTACAGCAGTCTTCTGCATGCTGACTTACATGCATGCTCAACACACCAGGTTTGACCCAATTTTTAATGGTAGCAGAGCTGGTTGGCTTAGTCTCCTTTTTTGTAAATAGTCTAGCGAATTAAGAAAATTCTCCCTATGTTCTTTGTTTGTTCATCTAACCAGTAATATACAACTCCATTCATGGTCCCAGGAAGTGGGGAGCTGATGCACAATACTATGCACTTGTGACTATTGGGGATCTAAAGGCTCATGATTTCTATGAAATCAGCTCTGCCCTTTTCTGTGTTACCTTATCTATTACTGCATGTGTTTCCTTGTCTGAAAAGCAATGAGAAAAGATTCTCTTTCATATGGCAGTTGTAAAGTTTAAGTGAAATTATGCATGTCAAATGCTTAGCATATGATAAATATGCAGTAAATCAGTAAATGTTAACTGTTCTTAGTGATTATAATTCCTGTCCCAGATGGAGTTGATTTCAACTTTTCCCTCTCTCTGCATAATCACAACTCTGAAGCTTCATTTCTGACCTAAAGCTGTGTCTCCTCCATGCTCACCTTCAGCCGACTCGCTTCTGAATACACAGGGAGAAAAAAAATCCTTCTCTGAAAGGTAGCCACACATCCCCAAAGCTCTAGAATTGTCTTAGGATCTTAGAATATTTACATATATGATTCATTTTCTTTCTCACTTCCTTCTACTCCGCCTCCACAAACACACCACACAAGCATGGCACACAGGAGCAGAAGTTGACCTGGCATTTAAGATCCTACTGTACTCAGCTGCCATTCCCTGTCAAATTTGCCCCGAAGTGGACCCACATTTGCTGGAAATGCTCCCAGCAGTTCTTATCACAGGAGCCTGGGACACAGATCAGAATCCACTCTGCTGTGCGGTCTCCTACTCAAAGCACAGCTCATCCGAGCCCACACTTTACAGGCCCTGTATTGAACAGGCTGATGCTTCCAGTCCATTTCAGCTCTAATTTTTCCCTCATTCTAATGTCTATTTACAAGAGGTGGCCACTAGTGATCTGGATCCCATTTGCACTGGATCCTAAGATCTGACTGATTTTTAACTTTTCAAGAATTTTGTGGGCGGGGACGGGGTGGGGGGGGAAGCATTTTGTAAAATTAAGTCATATAAACTTATGTGATGAATCGCTAAATACAGCGTTGACAAATGACTCAAAACTCTCACAGCCTAATTATCTTTTACTACATTTTTTTTTCTGTAATATGTGCGGTTGGGGTTTCGTGGGCTGTTGTCTCAGTGCAATAGCAATGACACATGAAAGTAGGTTATTTTGTATCCTTTCGCTGCTGGGCAATTAGTGACATGATGTCGATAGCTGTAAACTGACTGTGGTAGCTGTCACTAAGAGCTTGATCGATTCTTTTCTTTGGGTACAGAAAGTGTACCCAGGAGAAAATGGTGGACCTGAGAAACGGTGGACAGAATGCTAGTAATGTAGACTAAATTTACAACTTAAATTTGCCATTAAAATATGAATAGCACAAAGGATTGGGAACCATTCTCTCAGTACCCGATGCAAGGAGCTTCTCACATCGTTGGAACATCAGTGAAGGTCCGGCCCACATACCCATTGCTTCCTTTCCCTTTGTGTCTTGTTTGTTAATGTAAATATAAATATCGATCACTTTTCATATAGGACCTACACTATCCATCAATTGTACACAAAGACCTCAGCAAAATCAGCCATAGCAGTCTGTGAAAATCAATTGGCCATATAGAATTACTTTTTTTTAATTGAAAATAGATTTTTTTTTCTTAAAATATGTTCTAAATATGGTTTCCCTTCCTCAACTCTTCCCACATCTTCCTAAACCCACACCCAAATCCATACCCTTTCTATTTCTCTCTCATAAGAAAACAAGCAGGCATCTAAAAATAAAACGAAATAAGATAAAATAAAGACAAACAAACCAGAATAAAACAAACAAACAAGGAGGAAAGGGGGCCAAAGAAAAGGTACATGTGAAACATATACAGCTGTAGAGACACACACATTCGCACACAGAAATCCCATAGTAACACAAGATTGGAAACCATAATATAGGAGCAGAGGACCTGTACAGTAAGAAGAATGCCCAGACAAAGCATTATGAGTATGTGAAAATCAACTGGTAATACAGATTTTATAATAAAGAATATTATTTATTTATTGCTTTATGGGTTGTGTAGTATGCGTTGGGTACACCAATAAGGACAGAATAAATGAATGGAGGGATATGTGTGAAAAAGCTTTCTGAAAAGCCTGTTGTAAAATATTTACTAGTACTGCACTGATGTGATGGATTTCTATCCATCACAAAGAGACAGAAAGGTCCCAGGTCTTTTCTTTTGTAAAGCATTAATCCCATTGTGGGTTTTAGTCTTATGATCAAATCAAAGCCAGGTAAAGCTTAGGGAGTGTGAATCTATTTTCAAATGTCAGACGCAGAAAAGTTCCAGAAAAATACCACACACTGGACCTTTTATTAAACATACAAATCTAGCCTGGTGGTGGTGGCTCACGCCTTTAATCCCAGCACTGGGGAGGCAGAGGCAGGAGAATCTCCGTGAGTTTGTGGCCAGCCTGGGCTATAGAGTGAGTTCCAGGAGAGGTGGAAAGCTACACAGAGAAACCCTGTCTTGAAAAAAAAAAGAATACAAATCTAGGGACTAGAGAGGTGGCTCAGTGGCTAAAAGTATCTAGTTCTCTTACAAAGGACCCAGCTTCATTTCCTGGCTCCCACATGGTGGTCTTCAATTATCTATATTCCAGTTCCAGGGGATTCAATGCCCTCTTCTGACCTCTGTAGGCAACAGGCACATAAACAATACATGTACATATACATAGGTAAAACACTCATATATATAAAATGAAATAAATCTAAACAACAACAAAAAAAATAGAAATGCTTGGCATATACCCAAGGCAATACTCAATCATACCACAAAGATACTTGCTCAACTATGTTCATAGCAGCATTATTCATAATAGCCAGAACCTGGAAACAACCTAGATGCCCCTCAACTGAAGAATGGATAAAGAAAATGGAGTACATATACACAATGGAGTATTACTCAGCTGTAAAAAAACAATGCCATCAAGAAATTTGCAAGCAAATGGATAGAACTAGAAAATATCATCCCGAGTGAGGTAACCCAGACTCAGAAAGACAAACATGGTATGTACTCACTCATAAGTGGATACTAGATATAAAGCAAAGGATAACCAGACTACAACCTACAGCTCCAGAGAAGTTAACTAATAAGGAGGACTCTAAGAGGAATGTATGGATCACCCTGGGAAGGGGAAATAGATGAGATCTCCAGAGTAAACTGGGGACAAGAGGGCAATAGAGGGGATGGGATGGTAGAGCTGGGGGAGGGATGGAGTGAGAGAGCAATGAAAGAGATCTCTTGATAGAGGGAGACATTATAGGGTTAGGAAGAAACATGGTCCTAGAGAAATTCCCAGGAATCCACAAGGATGACCCCAGCTTAGACTACTAGCAATAGTGGAGAGGGTACCTGAACTGGTCTAACCTGGTAATCAGATTGGTGAATACCCTGATATCATAGAGCCTTCATCCAGTAACTGATGGAAGAAGATGCAGAGATCCACAGTCGAGCACCAGGCCTAGCTCCGGGAGTCCAGTCGAAGAAAGGGAAGAGGGATTCTATGAGCAAGGGGGGTCAAAATCATGATGGGGAAATCTACAGAGACAATTGAGCCAAAGTCATGGACTCACAAATTATACATCGACAGCTGTGGAGCCTGCATGGGTCAGACTAGGCCCTCTGCATATAGGAGACAGTTCTGTAGCTTGGCCTGTTTAAGGGTCCTCAGGCAGTGGGATCAGGATCTATACCTGGTACATGAGCTGGCTTTTTGGAGCCTGTTACCTATGGTGGGATGCCTTGCTCAGCCTTGATGCAGGGGACGGGCTTGGTCCTGCCTGAACTGAATGTAACAAGCTTTGCTGACTCTTCATGGGAGGTCTTACCCTTTTGGAGGAAGGGATGAGGGAAAGGATTGGGAGAGGAAGGCTTGGGCAGGGGGAGCAGGAAGAAGGATGAGAGGGGGGAATCTGTGCTTGGTTTGTAATATGAATTAAAAGAAATTCTCTCTCTCTCTCTCTCTCTCTCTCTCTCTCTCTCTCTCTCTCACACACACACACACACACACACACACACACACAAACACACACACAAAAAAAAAGCTAGAAGTATATGTAGTTTACAGGATAGAGCTTGGGAAGTCCAGTATCCTTGGTGGAAGGTATCGCAGAGCAAGGATACCACCTCAGATCTCTTCTTCTTGTGAAGCTACAAATACTGTCATAGGAGCCCAGACTTATGACCTACATAATGAGTTGCTTACATCATTGGAGCATTAAGGAGGGTCTGACACACATGGCCATTGCATCCTTTCACTTTGGTCTTGTTCATCAATGTAGATACAAACATCAATCACAAATATCTAGTACTTACTAGCTCCAAAGCCTGATGTCCAAACACCATTAACACACAAATTTGGGGCTTAAGTTTTCAGCACATGAACTTCCCTTCAGAGACATGCAAAGTACAGCAACCCATGACGATGCTTATGAGAGATGACAATGTAATGCAGCTAATCTGACAACAGAGATCAGCCCATGACTACCCAGGTAGAAGGTTTAGACTTAGGATACCTGCAAAGTTCAGTAAGCAGCAGCTCCACGGTCTCCAAAAACTGTGCCTGGCTATCAGCAAAGCATCAGGAGAAGGCAGCAGGGTGGGCCATATACAGAAGGTCCTGGATCTGCCTCACCCTTGCCCTCTCTTCCCACTGTCTGGTTAGGCAAATTCCAGTGATACACGCTGCTTGTCTTGCCTCCACAGCCCTGTAGCTTCTGGCTGATCTGAGGGGCTATTAAATTTAAGACTTAGTCATAAAAGGATACATGGCTGTGCAGGATTGCACAACGGTCTTGACTATACCACAGTGTGTAGTCACCACCCCTTTGAAATGCAAAAAGACAACTCAAAACAACTCTGCAGTCAGATGGGATGACATGCAAAGAGCCTTGGAAAGTGAAATTAGGTAGCAGAAAAGAGGGATTTCAAAGAGATATGACTATAGCCAATAAATACTTTCAAGGTAACAAAAATATAGAATAAAAGTTATTGGTAATGGGTTAGTAAGAGGAAACGGAGACAGTATTTGGCTCAAAAGAAGAAAAACTCTGCCTTTGATTATAGAAAATCTTTTAGAGAAAAAAGTAATTTTTGATTTGCCTTCTATGGCAAATAAGTCACTTGAGTGAAAGAAGTAAAAAAGGAGGGACATGATTGCTCCTAGGTATGGTGGAGGAGGTTTATTGTAGATAAAATGGAGAGCATAGCCAGAGGCAGAGACATCTGAGAGAATCGAGAGTGAACATGACCCCGAGCCTGGCCATCTGAGGAGAGGAGGGAGGGGAGAGCCAGGAGAGAAAAGGGTAGATGAAAAGGATCTGGTAACCAAAATGGCTGGATGATATAGGGAAGGTCAGCTGGGAAAGGACAGCCCAGCCCCTGAGCTGGAGAAGTTTAGGGTAGGGGCAGGGTAGGGTAGGGTGAGCCAACTGTGTAACAGGTAGGGACTGAGGGATGCTGGGAGAACCTGGTGGCCAGATCCACTTTGATATGTTAAATAGGCACCTCACTTAGTCATTTGTCCCAGGTTTGAGACCTAACAATACAGATTTGCTATTTGCTATTATATGACATGATGGAAATTATTATGATGAACTCTCAAAATAATGAGACTTTTTATAGGAAAATATCTATTGTGACCATATGCCAAAGCTTGTATACATGTGTAGGCTAATGTTGAAACTCCAATTTCATAGATTCTCTGGTCCTATGATCACATCACCTCCCCGCCCCAGGACACTGCATGCGCAAAAATAATCGAAACTCTTGTTATCCCACTTTGAATTTCTCATAGTGCAAAGCACATTCCCATGCTCTCATCAGGTCATCTGACTGAGAGCCCAGATTGGACTTTAGAAAGTTTGGGTTGCAGCATGCTTTCAGTGAAGTCATATTTAGAATTCAAATCACTTACAAAGTTACTAACACGTGCAAGGTGCAGCATCAGTGCAGAAGACAGTTGAACAAACTGCAGATGTGGTGAATGTAAACTCTAGGGAAGCTATGATAACCTAGAAGTTACTCCACCAGGAGTATACAGCCTTTGCTGTTTTCAGAAACATCCAACTAGGAGTGTAGGAGATGAAGCCTTACTTCCTGGTTCTAAACCAAGACCTTTTTAACACTGCTATATTCTTTAAATTTGAGAAAGAGAAATTGGGAAGGAAATACATAAGTGAGATCAAGTGATAGATTTAATCATTTGCCATCATGAGATCAACAAATAGATCAATTACTTATTATCAGTTGTTTCCTTACAGGTGCCATGAAATCCCTTGCAAAGTACTCAATTAATATTTATGAACAGGGTATGTAGGTCATGCAATGTCAGAACATAGTCCATGAATGAAGCTGTGTGAGGATATGTTTTAGAGCAAACACCAAGTAAACAAGACAAGAGTTTTGTAACTTCTATTCTTCCATAACATGGATTGTTCTTAGAATGTATTTTCATGCCCCTCCAAGGTATAATAAAGAGGATTTTACTTTAGATTAGCCGTATTCTTACCCATACTATTCAGAATGGTGTCCTCCTGACTCTACAAGCCTAAACTCACATGACTTTGCCCTTGTAACTGTACACAACTTGAACTCAAGTGAACTTTACTCACATGACCTTGCTTAACCCTCAGAATGCTCTCAGAATACAAATTGTTGGATGTAATTGTTTTTTTTTTTTAAAAATACTGTTTGGGGGCCAGTCACCCAGCTCCCAAATAAATATGTGGAGACTTATTCTTACTTATGAATGTCCAACCTTAGCTTGGCTTGTTTCTAGCCAGCTTTTCTAACTTAAATTAACCTTTTTCCTCTTCTTTTACATTTTGCCTCTGGGCTTTC
Organism: Peromyscus attwateri; assembly: GCA_902168425.1. Lineage (NCBI taxonomy): Eukaryota > Metazoa > Chordata > Mammalia > Rodentia > Cricetidae > Peromyscus > Peromyscus attwateri. The sequence continues at coordinate 15,421 of CABHPP010140463.1, read as the reverse complement.
TACCTTTCTTTATTCTATATGTCTTTCTTCCCTTCTTACTCCTTGGCTGGTTGTGTGGCTGAGTGGCTGGCCCCTGGTGTCCTCCTCTCCTCCTTTTTTCAATCCTCTCTCCTCACTCTTTCTTCGAGCCTAGATTTCTCCTCCTATTTATTCTCTCTGCCTGGCAGCCCCCACCCCCACATCTGTCTCCTACTTAGCTATTGACCATTCAGTTCTTTATTAGACCAATCAGGTGTTTTAGGCAGGCAAAGTAACACAGCTTCACAGAGTTAAGCAAATGCAGCATAAAAGAATGCAACACATCTTTGCATCATTAAACAAATATTCCATAGCATAAGCAAATGTAACACATCAATAACTAATATTCCACAACAGTTTGATGCCTTGAATAAAGTTGGCTATTGTATGAGACTTTAGTCCATCTCGTTTTTAGTCTCCTCTCTCCCAGGTTCATGCAGACAAATAGAGCAGTAACGATGTATCAGCCAGTGCTTGGCAATTTGTTTAACTTCTCTATGGTTCTATTTTCTTAGTATTGTAGTAGGTATCATCATTGTCCTACTCCCTTAGGGTGATAGGGTTTGCTATAAGAAAGAAAAAGGATTTGAAACTTTTGAAACTTAATTTGGATTGGGTCTTCCTTCCTGGATAACAAAGAGAAATTCATTTGCACCTAGCAGAGGTTTTATCCAAGCCCAGCAAGGTGTCACAGTTCCAGACAATGATGCCCGAGCTCTCTGTTCTTAAGAGGGCAGGCAACTATTCTTTTCTTCACAAGAGAAGTGACTATTCTCAAGAAGGAAGATTTTTTTGCTTGTGGGGATGCACATCGGCACCCCAGGAAAACTTGGGAGGAAACTCACTAGGCTTTTCTCTGGTAGGGAGACTGCAGTGGATTAGAATGTCCTGTACCTCAATTTGCAAGATCCAGACCCATAGCATATCTTTTGAATAAGAAAGGGTCTCCTGTATTGAAGCAGTCTCCTACTAGGATGAAGGCAAGGAAGGTAAAAAGGTAAAGGATGTGTTTCCACAGAGAATAAAAGATTCTCATGGTCAGGATTTTCGAGGTGAGAAAGAGGGTACTTTGTGAGGGCAGGGCGTGGAAAAGAAAAGAGGTTGAAATGGAAAGAAGAGAGGGAACCACAGAGCCAACCCTCTCTGAAGCCAAGTCATTATACATAGATAAAGTCTTGTCTGAAGTCTGAATCCTTTGCAAAACTATCTTCAGGCCAATGAAATGGTTCAGTAGGTAAACCACTTGCTCCCAAACCTGAAAGACCGGGTTCTATCTCAAAATCCATTTTGTAAAATTAGAGAACCAACTCCTGCGAGTTGTCCTCTGACTTCCAAACACACACTCCCTGACATGTATGCATGCACATAGACATACACATCCCATAAATAAATGCATGTAACAGGCCAATATCTTTGTCTTCTAGCTTAATTGTCTATGTGATGTGTTGGATAAGACTGGAGAGATTTGATTCTAGGGAAGAGTAGAGAGAGAATGTCTCCATCCACATTCTACTCCACCCCACTCTGGAGATTTCTTATCAGAGTTGTTGGTGACCCCCAGGTTGCAACATAAAAGAAGACTTCACTTGCCAACATGACAGCTCACCATGATTCAGAAAGGAGCAGTCTGCAAGATCAAGAACAGGAAAATTCATCAAAGGCACATTGGGCCACCTAATAAAGATACTTTTCAATCTATCAAATGCTGTATGAGTTGAGGTGTTGTTTTAAATTATGGTCTAATAACATAATTACATGCAAATTGATTTCAAGTTCTTTTTCTAGTATCCAAGCAAATTTTACTAAAATCCTTTGTATTACTATTTTCAGCCGGAAGTCACCTGGAATTGGGTATGGGCTTTTGAGTGGTCATTTGGCTCCTGCCCAGGGTAGGCTAGGAGAGAATGTGAGGAGTTACTTACAGCACTGAGTCTGGGCAAGAAATACCCCACTTACTCATCGAGCTGTTTCAGGCTTCTGCCTCAGCCCAGACAATGTGAAATATACCAGAAACAAAGATTGTGAACACCTTGTACTCTGCGGGCATCTTGCTGTAAGGAAGGAGACAGATGACAGTTCAGTCTAGTTTAAGACAAGGTGTGCTGCAATGAAAGCATCATTCTTCTTACAGACAAACCAAACAGGAAAACATTCTGTTCCAAGGAGATGGGTTGCTAACACCTCTGTCAATACACCTACAGATAGAGTACCAATCGATGGCTTAGTGACTGAGACAAGCAGACATGCCATTTCCAAGAATTAAACATCAGGAACTATGAGTTGTAAGAAACATGAACTCATTCTAGAATACGACGCAGGAGGACAAAAAGAATGAGTGGTAACTGATAAGTTTCAAACGCCAGACAAAGGGCTATTTAACATATTAAAGCGGACCTGGCTACCAGGTTCTCCCAACATCCCTCAGTCCCTACCTGTTACTGAGTATGGCTGGCATACCCTACCCTCTTCCTTGAACTCTCCAACCCAGGGACTGGGCTACCCTCCCCCAGAGGCTCTTCCCTATATAATCAAGACATTTTGGTTACCTTTTTTGTGCCTTTGGCCTCCTGGCTGCTACACCTGGTTCTCCTCTTTCCTCTCTCTCTTCCCCTCCCCCTCTTCCGAATGGCCCAGCTCAGCCTGGTCATGACCACTCTATGCTCTCTCATATACTTGCAATAAACTTTCTCCCCCATCATACCTAGGAGCAGTCATGTCCTTTCCTTCCCTTTTTAAATTTTTTTTCATTCAGTAATAATAGACATGTAGACACAGAGAACATATCTCAGCCATGTAGGCGTCCCTGTGGGTAGTTAGCATTTGGGCTCTAAATTCTCCTACCTAGAATTGAGTTCTGTGTCCTGTTCCTTCTGTATTATCTGATCTAGGGTAGCTCTTTAACTTTTATTGTTTCCATTTTCTAATCTTGGGGTTAATAAAAGTTTCTACTTGAAATAATCACGAGGTCAAAAGAGAATAGCCTTAAAAAATTCTCAAAAGAGCTGTGACGAAAAGTGAGAGCCAATAAATGTTACCCATTATCAGTGTTATACTTCCAAGACCCAGGAGGAGTGAAATGGCAAGAATTCTGGGGAAGGAAACCAGTTTCAGTTAGAAGGGCCTTGTGAAGCTAGAAATGCTATGAATGAGAAGACATTGAGAATTTGAGTTGTTGCTGATGAATGAATTATTTTCCCTACCCTCTGAAAACCCTGTATTTGTTCAACTATAGATCTGCCAGCCATGACTCGGGCTTTACTGCTGTGATTCAGCATCTCCCTCACTCTCTTGGCCTTCCTTGACTTTATTACATCTGCCTTCCACAGCTTCTACTTGCTTATGAGATCCTTTTCTCTGCCTGGTGTATCTGGAGATTTCTCCAGTTCTGCCTGGGCCGCAGCCACTCAGACCCAAATAAACATGTAGAAACTTATATTACTTTTAAACTGTATGGCTGTGGCAGGCTTCTTGTTATCTCATTCTTATATCTTAAATTAACCTGTTTCTATTAATCTATAAGTTGCCAAATGGCTTGCAGCTTACTGGTGCTTTTTCATCTCCCTTCCTCTGTGTCTCGCTGGTGACACCTGACTCAGCCTTCCTGTTCCCAGAATTCTCTTCTCTCCTTGTCCCACCTATACTTCCTGCCTGGCTACTGACCAATCAGCATTTTATTTATCAACCAATCAGATCAACACATTCAAACTCTAGCGACAGCCTGGGGTACCTATCTTCAGCTCTCAATGCCTGTCCCCAGTTGTTTTTGTAATTTACATTGAGATTTTTCTAAGAGGAGCTCTAATCAATCCAGAATAGCTCTGCCAGGCAAATACCCTCCTATCAGCCACATGGTAAGTGTTTGATGAACTAACTGGGCTCTTTTGAGTTGGGTAGCTGCTTCTGGTAAAATTTGTAGTGGCTACTGAATAGCAGTGGGTGGAGCAAACAAGGACTATCCAGGTACCATTTGTACCTTTTTGTATATCCACATGTGCATTCCCTTTTTGTACCACCTATACATCTGTTTACAAATATATTCTCCCTTTATGTGGACTAGCAGAATTATATATTTGAATGTCTACTGTGTAGTGACCTATGCTTTGTTCTATATAAGGAGAATATAAAATGGCTCTTATTCAAGTCAGTGTAGCTAGATTTGCAAACCTGATGGGGGGTGATATGCGATTAAGAAAGACAGACAGACACAAGTAACACAAGCAATGCTGGGGTTGGGTGGACCATGTGCTCTCTGATGAAGATGTGCCAGCAACCCAGAAACTACGTTATGTACAGCAGAAATGAGTAGGCAGTTTAGTCGATCTTTGTGGTGGTGGTGGTAGTGGTAGTGTGTATGTGGGGTGTCTATGTAGAGGAAATCTCTGGCTGCTGGCATCCAGGATGAGGAAGCTGAAGCTGGTTTGTATTTTCTGCACACACTGTCAATATCTATACTCAGACCAGGGGAGGGCTTTGCTGGACTGATGAGCCTGACCAGGGAAGACTTTGCCATTTCCATATGTGTGAGGCATTGGCATTTGGGACGTGGGTGTGCTTGTGTCAACAATGGATATTCACACAAGACTTTATTCACTCTTCACGGATTCTTACACAGGTGATAGAGAGGTTGACCAGATGTATAAACAACCGATTCTATGTTAGATAGTGTAAGTGGCCCAAATATGCACAGGTGGAGATCAAGCTAGGCCTGCTATCAAATGTAGGGCATGGGTCAAGATGTCTTAAGAGAGGGCACAGTGTTATCTGACAGTGTGAGGCTTGATGCAGGCTGTACAGTTCCAAATGATGGAAAAAGTTAATTATGTACTCTTTAAAGCATATAAAATACATACAATAAAATATTAATTGCTTCTAATGTTTCAAAAATAATAATTCATATGAGAAAAGTTACACTTAACCATCACATCTCCTGTATTAATATCACCTGTGTCATCTTCCAGTGATGCATTGATATAGCTATAAATTTTGCTCATGCCTAAAGCCTCCAGTTTTTGTCTCTCTAAATGAGCTGGTTGTATTACACTGATGGTGAAGGTCTCTGGCTCAGACAACTGCAATCTGTGTCTTATGCTGCAGACTGCCTCGAATGCTGGTGCAGTTCAGAACAAGGGGACAATCCATCCTAGAATGATAGCACAGATATTACATTGATCTAAAAGAGGTCCCTATTTTAGAGAATGCCTTTCAAAGACCTGAGAGACTGGCATATGAATGTAGGGAGTCCTGGCTTCCAAACAATGCCAAAAAGTTACCCCAACTTCCATCCAGAGCCCTAGCTTACAACCTGTTTCTCCTCTCTCCTCAGCTAAGTTGTGTATTGCACAGTGAGAGGCCCTGTGCACACATGTGTTGACATCTCAAGTCACACGTGCAGCTTCCATTCATGCTTATTTCATCCCCCTCCTCTCTCCTTATTCCATCCCTTACTATTCCCTTCTTCAAACCAATACAGAAGCCTTGGGCTTCTGGGTGTACACAGTGACTGCAGTCAGCATTGGAAGAAGAGATGTGGGAGGTTTCCATGGGGCCGTTAAGGCAGGAATGTGAGACTTCTGGGTACTTCACGTCTACAAGGGGAGGAAGTAATACATGTGGGCACATCCAACTGGTTTGTCTGAAATCTCCTCATTTGACTGAAAAAGGCTTGCTCAGAGGAAGAAGGCCAAAGCAGGGTCCCTCACACTTACATATGAGAGGGGGAACCACACCAGATACTTACAAGTCCCTATCTGCTTACAAGTCCCTAGCCTACACAACCAAGTTCGGACAAATGAGTTGTTGAATAGCTGCTTTGTCTGAATTCATTTTTCTAGGTTTGAAACCCAACTCAGAAATAAGCAGGACCATCATAAGGAACACTTTGTTTACTTAGCAAAAATGTGTGTGTATTCTGCCATGTGAAGAGCTGCCAGAAAGGAACTTTCTATTCTCTTTGGAGATAAGAAATTTCCCTACAGTCTGACCTACATCTCACGAAGACGGAGAAAGGGACTTGAAATTTAGTATGATTTCACTTTTAATGACACGGGCCCTTTGGCTGTTAAGTGGTTTTTTAAGGCTTACATGTTGTTTGATTGTAATTGTAGTTGTTGTTTTTTTTTTAATCTTCCCACAAGTATGAAAACTTGGAAGAAAATGGAGGAAAGAACCATATAAGGAAGCCATGAGATAATGACATTAATAAGTGTTATCATTTGCCACAAATTCCTAAGTGTTGATCTCAATTGTTTATATGCACCACCTCATCTAACCTTATAAGAACAAGTAAATTATATGAATGATATTTGGAAGTGTGACCACAGTAGCTTAAATCCAAAGTCAGAATCCACAAATATCCTCAGTTCTAAAAGATGGAACCTCTTCCCACAATTCCTAGCTACTTCACCTTACTGGGGAAAGGCATCTGAAAATATTTCAGTTCTTCTTGTTTAGAGTAATAGGTTTCGTGCACAGTTAAATTCCTGTCATGCATGGATGAAAAAAATGAAGGGAAATACATCTTTTAATTCAAATCAGTGGAGCCTGCCCAGCACAACAACTCCACTTATTATACGGGACATGTAAATTAAGAGAGCCAAGAAGGCCAAGTAAACCTGCCCTTCCCTTTAAAATATCTCAGTACAACCTTAAATTTTAGCTGAGTTCAAATATACACATACAAATACATACACATCCACAGTATTCCTCTCCCTGACTATGCAGGCTATTATTGACTTTCTGATACCCAGGTCAAATAATAGAATGTTTTAACTGAGGAGAAATAAACTGCATATTTTAGTTTTAATGTTATTTGCATATATCAATTATGCATAATAGTTGGTTTCATGATGGCATTTTCACACATGGATATGATGTATTTTTATCATATTTACCACTGTTTTACCTTTTATTATCCTCTTCCCATTTCTAATCCCCCTTCCTTATGCTAATTGCCTCTCAGTTTTACATAAATATTTGTGTGTGTGTGTGTGTGTGTGTGTGTGTGTGTGTCCCAGTGATAATCATTACAGTTGATCACAAGAGCATGTGGCTACAGTAGTTAACAAAATTACTCCCTTTACCCCATCAACCATCAACTGCTAGCCCCCACAACTACATTCTACTGGGCAAGAACCGTCAGCCACAATCTTACTCAGCTCAGAACTTCATGTGCAGCAATACAGACCAGCCAGACAAAATGATCTCACTCGTGTAATAGTGGCAAGTCTGTTATGGAGGTTACCAAAAGTGCTTTCTGAATAGATTTCATGCCTGTTACACAAAGGAGAATTCATATCTGATACTGTACACCTAGTTAAAAAAAAACAACCAAGCCTATTGCTGAGAAGATCATGGACCCTAGAGGGGAAGTTACTGCTGTTTGTTGCTAAATCCATACAAGGTGCCCATCAAATTGCCTTGTGCTGTGGGCTCTACTCAGGGAAGCTTCTTTTTGCAATGATCAGCAGTGAATGCAGAGACTCATAACTGGTTAGAATACTGAAAATAAATGACTTTTGAATGTCTAACCATAAATGGGACATCTACATCACTCCTTCCAAATCTCAGAGAACATCATGGAAGGAGGGAAGGGAAGAATGTAAGAGCTGGAAGAAGAGGGGAACACTGTGGAACACAAAGTTCCAGACATGATGTGGCTGCTTCACTCTGGAACTCACAGCAGCTGTGACTGCCTGTACAACACTGGGCCCATCAACACCCTGTCATGAAAGGGAGAGGTGCCTGTGGGCCCCACTCCTCCCTGAGAAACTTCCTAAGAAAATATTTCCCATCTATTAATGTCATCCAGAAAACATAATTGTTCTCTGGCTTCCAGAATTATGAGGTCTAACTAGGAACCTTCTGGAAATGACAAGATCACACATTTTCTGGAAGAGGTTCTCAGTGAGCTTTCATTTGCCAGCCAAGACAATCTACCTCTGTAGGACGAAGTGCTGAACCATCTTATTAACAACAACAACAAAAAAAAAAAAAAAGGGAGCCAGACAACAACAACAACAAAAAAAAAAAAAAAAAACAAAAAAAAACGGGTGAAAAGCTGAGAGATCAGAAAAGCACAAAGAAACCAGCCACGTTCTTACCACTTGGAGATCTTCAGCCAAAGAAACCTACTTCCTATATACCCATGCCTATATGCTTTTCTGTTCTGCATTTCACTTACTCTCTCCACCCAGCTATATCACTTCCTCTTCCTGCTCAGCTCTGTCACTTCCTGTCTATTTATACAGACCTCCACACCTTTATGGTTAACTAGTGTTGCAGTTCAAGGCATGAGCCACCATGCCTGGCTATGTTCCCAGTGTGGCCTTGAACTCACAGAAATCCAGACAGATCCCTGCCTCCCAGGAGCAGGAAGTGATAGGATTAAAGGCATGTGCTACCATTGTCTGACTTCTATGTTTAATATAGTGGCTGGCTTTTTCCTCTGATCCTAAGATAAACTTTATTGGGGACACAGATAAAATATCACCACACACCTCCCCAGGCATTTTGGTGTCCTTGTCAGTGAGCCTGGCCTTCTCTGTATGGAATGCCAAGACCCACCTTAAGCAACCAGAAAGTTGGCCTTTTAAGGTTAGTTTTATTGAGAAAGGTGTGTTAACGTTCATTTGGTGAGCTTATTGAATACCTACTTTGTGGTAAGTGCAACTGTGGTTCTTAGAACAGAGCAGGGCAAGCAACAGATGGAAGCACCTGCCCTTATGGACATCATCATCCCATCTAGTGACAAGACACAAAGAATGATGAACCAAACCAGCAGGATACAGGAAATGTTGGATAGGACTGGTGTCATGAAGAGAATAAATCACCAAAGGGGCATGGAAAAAGTTATAAAGGGGCACTTGTAAATCTCCACACAGCCAGGGAATGCCTCACTAAAAATATCTGTGTAAGGACCGTACTTGAAGTATGTAAGTGAGGCAGGCATAGTTGTGGGAAGACTATCCACAGTACAAAGGAGAAACCGAAAAAGCCCTAGGGCTATTGAGTTTGTTAGCTTACTAGGGCTGCTATAACAAAATACCACAGACTTGGTGATATAAAAAGAAGGAATTTGAAGTCGGGCGGACAGGCACCAAAACTATACAAAGAAACCCTGTCTCGGAAAACAAACCAAAAACAAAAAAAGCAGGAATTTATTTTCTCATAGTTCTGCAGAGGGGAAATCCATGATGAAGGTGTTGATAATCTATTTTCTTTTGAGACCTCTCTTCTAGCCTTGCAATGGCATTCCTCTTTCTGACTCTGCACATGGGCATCCCTCTGTGCTTGGAAGCCACTGATGTCTTCCTACATGTCCTATCTCCTCTTGTGATGAGGCTAGTATATTGATTTCAGCTCAATCTGCTGGTCTAATTTAACTCAGTCACCCTCATGAACGCCTACACTCCAAACACATTCATATTCTGATGTGTGAAAGGTTTTAACATATGAATTTGTAAGATTCAGCTCAGAGAACAGTAGAGGTTTGCCTGACAACACTGAAGTGGGCTAGGAGCAGAGTAATAGGTGCAATCAGAAGGATTAACAGAAAGAGGGTAAGTTGGCTGGGGCACTGCATGTCATTCTAAGATGTTTCCTTTTATGCTGAGTGATATAGGAAGCTATTGGTGTATTTTCTCCTTTTTTTGTGGAGGGGGTTATGCATGGCCTATGTATTCATTCATATGAGTGGTTGCATGTAGGTGTGGGAGCATTTGTACAGGAGAAAACCCCAGGTGTCATCCACTTTTTTGAGACAGAGACTCTCTCTAATGAACCCAATCACTGTAAGTTACCAGGTACATTAGGATGACTGGCCAACTACCTCTAGGGATCCACCTATTTCCACCTCTTCCATGCAGACCACCACACCTGGCTTTGCTGGGGTTTTTTGGTTTTGTTTGTTTGTTTGTTTGTTTGTTTGTTTTTTACTGGGTTCTGGGGATGGAACTCAGGTCCTCATACTTTCAAGGCAAGCACTTAACTAATGGAGCCATTTCCCCCAATGCCTCTTTCCATTTTAAACCATACTGACATGTGTGCTTCTTCCTCATATTGAAAGGCAAATTTGTGTAGTTTCCTCAAAGTGTATCTATTTCTCCATAAATAACAGATAATATTTCACTACATAGTCCCTCAGTAAACATGAGGAACTTGTTCTATGACCTTCTGTGCAGAGAAAACTCTGGATGCCTAATTCCCTTAATAAGGCTTAATAAGGTGGAGAAGTGTTTGTACATAGTGAACAAGCATCCACCCTTATACCTTAAATCATCTCTAGGTTATTATGATACATAAGATGATGTAAATGCTATGCACATAACTGTTACAATGTGTTATTTAGGAAAGAATAATAAGGGGAAAGTCTGTACTTAGCACAGACATACGTTTTAGGAATATTTTGAACTTTATTGAATCTACAGATATAGAACCTATGGGTACAGATGGTCAACTATATTTTAATTGTGTTGTTGCTATTATTGTTCCTTAGAAGATGTTTCTTAAGTTATTTCTTCCATGAGGTGACACTCTACACATATTTAAGAGCTATTCTTTTGCATTGATGTTCTCTGCTATGATGCTCCTTTTTATTCCTCCTTCAGACAGGTATATTTTTTGAGGTTTGATGACTTTTAACAGCTCTCTTCAAATCCTGATCCATTATCTCCTCAAATATCATCTCCTCTCCATACCTTATATTAGCTCCTTTTGGCATTAGATCTTCTAAAACAGTCTTGGGACATCCTGTTAAGTGATACAAGCCAGACACCAAAGAACTAGTACTGCATAGCCTGTCTTGTAGGGTATGAAGGGTATGAAGTAGCAGTGATACTGGATCAATAAGTCCTAGGATCCAATGTACAGCATAATGACAATAGTTCATGATATTGGATTGTGTTTTGGAAATTTGCCAAGACAGTCCATTACAGGAGACCTTATCACACACAAACAAGCAGTTGTGAGGGGCCTAGTTTATTTTCTTCACATCAGTATTCATTGTACTGTGTGGGTTGTTTGTGTGTGTGTGTGTGTGTGTGTGTGTGTGTGTGTGTGTGCGCACGCGCGTGCGTGCGTGTGCGCGCGCACACACACACACACATGTACCAAAACATCCCTCCTTTATTCCTTAAATATATGGAACAAATGAAGTAATTGTTATGTTGTGATCCAAATTTATTGACCATTTTTGCCTTTTCTCTTTTGATTGAATAATGAACATTTTCAAAGTTCTATTCTGTTTTCTTGATCCTTTTCTTACTTGCTTCTAATTTTCTGCTCATCCCACACAATGTTTTTCATTTCTAAAATCTCTAGCTATTTCTCTGATAAGAAATTTTAGTCATTTTTATATTATTATAGTCTACTCATTTGAAAGAGGATATTTCCTATCCTAAATCATCTTTAATATAAGAATTACCTGTCTGATAATTTCAGTGCTTTTCAGATCTAATTCTGTACGTATTGTTAATGGCCCTTATCATTCATAGTAGTGTGCTTCCTTGTATATTTTGTTTCATTTCATTGTATTTTTCTGCTTGGCTTTGGACTCAACCATGAAATTTAATACGCCTCTGATTTATGGTTTCCAGATCCACTTGAGGACTGAGTTGTGATTTTTGAATACTTATGGTTTTATTTTTTTAACCAAACTCATGATTCATTCAGGCCTTTTCCTTTGGTGTTCCATTCTCAAAAATGCTCAAATTCTAATTATTTTTATGCAATTGACAGTTGAGAATAATAAAAAGGTCACAAATTTTGGAATAAGCTTAAATTTCCTACCAGCTACATAGCTTAGCATCTACGTACCTCAAAAGTCTACTGTAAAGATTGAGTAAGGCCTCTTTGTGTAGGTTGAGTGTGCATGTTTGAACACACGTGTGACAGCAGGCAACAGTAGACAGATAATGGTAGCCTTCTTGCTTATAAAATGCTCATGGTTTGCATAAACCATTGTGTTTGCATTTGTTACCTACAAGTAAATCTTCCTTTGCCAATTAGGAAATAGAAAAAACCATTTCATTCTCTCCTCTCATTCCCAGCCTATATCCACAGAACTTGCTTTCTGTTTCTAATTTTCCCAGTTGTTGGCTACCATAGGCCAATTGCATCTCCTAGAAATATAATTTCTACACCATTAAATATAAAGCATTGAGAAAATGCAACTTATCCACACACCCCCATAGGGAGTTGTTTAGAATCACAGAATCACACACACATATACAAAACTATTTACGAATGTGGTTCTCAAACTCAACCAAAGCTCTTGTACCTCAGATCTCAACATCTAAAGTAAATTTGACATTGAAGGCTCATGAGATGGCTCAGTCAATACAATGCTTGCTGTACAAACATGAGGACCAGGATTCCGAGCTCCAGAACACACAAGAATAGGTGGGTGTAACTTAGCAATGGAGAGGTGGACAGACACAGGTTGGTCCCTGCAGTTCATGTTTAGGCTGCCCAGTCAATGCAATGAGCTCCAAGTTCAGTAAGATACCCTGTATCAAAAGACAAGGTAGAAAATGACCAAGGAAAATGCCTGACATATAACTGCATAGGAACAGGTCTTGCTCAGTAACCATTCCAGACTTCACTGTGTTATCCAGGTTGGCCTCTAACTTATGGTGATCTCCCTGACTCTGTCTCCCCAGTATTGGGGTTAGAAGTGAAATAGAAGGCTCTCCTAAAATGGACCAGAAGGTCCAAGCTGTATAATTTATTCAGCTGAATTTTTTTACTTTTAATTGTAAAGGAAATAAACAGTTAAGTAAGAGAAAATAAATTCATATTAATAATTTAGAAGACAAGGGAAAGCCATTCACACTCTGCCTTTGAGTCTTTTTTACAATTTCTATGTTTATAATCATAATTCAAAGAAGAAAAGCTTAGTGGGCATAGCATGAAAGCTTGGGGAAATCTCCAAAGAGTAAAGAAAATATATTTTTTCATAATATTTAATTTACCTGATTATAAGTAAATATAAATATGCATACATTAGAAGCAACTCTAATGCTAATACCTTGATAAGCACTTATTAATATTTTACGTGAGTACATAAGCTATCAAAATCTATACATGTATCTTCACTTGAATTCAATTCCATGAGGAGCTAATCATAGCCATTGCCAAATGTCTTAGTCTGCATTATAATTATCATAAACTGAGTGGCTTCAGCAATCAGAATTTAATTTTTGCAGTTCCAGAGGCTGGATGTCTAAGGTTAGCTCTGGCCAGAGTCCTATTTCTGGTTTACAGACAGATGTCTTCTTGTTATATCTTCACATGGTTGAAGAGAAAGATCATTTCCTTTACATTTCTTTTTAAAATAACACTGGTCACATAGAATACCACCTTTGTGGCTTCATCTCTTTGCACAGGCTCAGCTTCTAATACCATAGTCCTGTCATGTGATTTCTTTGATAGGTACAGCCTTTGGACCACAGCATCAAAATCTTAAAATCTAAAACAGCAAGAGTCCCCTCTTCATCACAAAGAGGGCGTTGGGCCGGGTGGTGGTGGCACACACCTTTAATCCCAGCACTCGGGAGGCAGAGCCAGGCGGATCTCTGTGAGTTCAAGGCCAGCCTGGGCTACCAAGTGAGTTCCAGGAAAGGCGCAAAGCTACACGGAGAAACCCTGTCTCGAAAAAACCAAAAAAAAAAAAAGAGGGCGTTGGATCCCTGAGTGATGACATAGGAAGCATCTCTGAGACTCTGTCTGCTGAAGCTAGAAGAGTTCTGCCTCTACTGATTGAGAAAGTTCATCTCAGAACTCAAAATGCTGAAGAACTGGAGCACTAAGATATGAACATAAAGAAATAAGTCATGCTACAAGCTTTGCTCAGTTTTCAGTATTTTGTCCAAGCATGCTTGGAGAAGGTGGTATTTTTGGATACTTGTCTTCTACACTGAAATGTTGACAATAAACAGCAGCCTCACTGTCTGCAATATTCAGTGTTCTGTCTTTTGTAGAGTCATTTCTTTTTAGCAGAGTCCTGAGATGGCATGGCATGTCATAAAGAGAAAGACAGAGAGTGACAAGAGACCTGTTGTTGCAATAAACTAGGAAGCTGTTAACCATGTGAATGAATGAATGCATTCGTGAGAGTGGAGCCCTAATCATATCTTAAAGGTACCATTATGTTAACCTCTTATTGTCTCAAATGCTGATTAAATCTCCAAGATAGTTTCAGTGGGGACAAACCATAGCACTAATGAATGCATGAGGACACATACCATGTAGAAGTTTCTGAATGTAATCTATTGGTGGTTGAGGCAAAAAGGACCCATCATTCAGCTTTTGTTGAAATAGTGTTTGGTTTATTCTCTGATGCACACTGACCCAATTCTCAACTTTGTTTCTGCTAGAATTCTATTGTCCTTTAGGTAAGCTTATCTCCTTGTGCTTAAAATGCTCTTCTTAAAAGAATCATTCAACTGTACAGGTTCATTAAGCTAAACCAATGTGAGATTAAAACATAAAAGATTGTTTTACAAATTGTTCAATATTCAGAACACATTTCTTGACCATCTACTTTGTGCTGGTCCTGCTGTTGAGAATCACAGTCTGGGCAGTGTGATGGCTAGTCTCCACTGTCAATCTAAATAACTAGTAAGGTACATCTTTGGGTGTATCTATGAGGGTTTTTCCAGAGAGGATCAACTGAAGGAACAAAGCATGCCTTGAGTGTGGCTAGAACCATCCCTTGGTCTAGGGCCCCAGTCTAAATAAAAAGGAGAAAAAGAGAAACCTAGCTGAGTGCCAGCATTCCTCTTTCTCTTTATTCTAGTCAGAGCCACAGATGAGGCAGCTCTCACCACCGTTGCCTTCCCCACCATCATGGACCACACTCCTCTCCAATGTGAGCCCCAAGAAACCATTCCTCCATCACCTCATTTCTTGTCAGGTATTTGGTGACACCCATTGCGGGGAAGCAACTAGTTCATACAGAACCCGTTCATAACCTCATGGAATCTCTGTCTAACAAGGTAGGAGGTCATGGAATAAGTATATCAATAATGACAGATAAATGTACAGGACAGAAGAATATGAAATGTACAGGCATCCTACCTGTGGGAATACCAGGCATGGAAGTTGATTAATAGATGCCTAAAGAAGGAGTATAAAATGGTCATATGTCTATGAAGAAGAAAAGGGTAGTGTCAGGGGAAGCTCCTCCAGGGAGAGGTATAAGCAAATCAGGCACATAGAGAAAGTCATGTGACTAAATCTCCCATTGAGCAAACTGTGAGAAGAAAGGCAGATGTTAGACTATCTGACCTCAGAGCTCCATGTCCTCGATGCCTATAGAGAGCAAATGTGCTTATTCAGCCTAACCTCGACCTGCATGGAATGCATTGGGTGAATGTGGGTGCCCATCATAGGACAAACAGGAAAT
>CABHPP010140462.1:17988-47722 GCA_902168425.1 Peromyscus attwateri | reverse complement strand
ATAGTGTGTACTAAATGACACACTTAGGTCAGTGTCACTGTACAATTAGACATAGTGTGTACTAAATGACACACTTAGGTCAGTGTCACTGTACAATTAGAGATAGTGTGCACTAAATGACAAAACTTCCCCCATGACATCCAGCATTTCTATTGGATTTATACTGCAGTCTTTTGTGAGGCTCCAGCCTAGAAATGTAGATGAGAGTTCATAAATTAAAACCTTGTGCCTAGCATGCTGGAAGAGGCCTGTCTGGGTGGTTAAAATGTGGGGAGCTGGGTTTGCAATCATTTAGTACAGAAAGAAAATAAGAGAACAAGGGAAACATGTGCTTCTGTGAGCGAACATTCTGCTCTCCCTCTAGACCACTTGGCTTCTATTAGTAGTTTATTGGGTAAATAATTTTGTACATTTTTTTAAAAATCATAGTCCAATGAATTGTTTACTGTTTCTTGATTTGTAGTTTCTTGCTTTGTCTTGCTCAAGGTAAACAGGAAGTTAATTCATTTTCTAAAATGTTGGTGTAAATTCTTGACATCTTACGATTGAATTATGATTAAAAGTGAAGGGCGTGTGTAGCTAGACATTTGCATTTCAGATATGAAAGATCTTTGGCCGCTATGAGAAAAGCACTGGACTATCTGTACTTCACGAGACAGTAAAGATTTCTTAGTACTAAAGAGGTAGAAGTAGAGAATGAAAAAGAAAACTCTCCCATGAAAGGGTTCCTAAGAGCCTGACTTCGTTTTCCCAAGTCTGTTGCAGGATGGCCACCCTCACTCAAGGGGGAGACCTGCAGCTTCAGAAGCTAGAACAAGGATTCAGATGTTATCACATGCACTGACCGCAGCTGCATACCAAGGAAACCAATGCATTCCTTGGCCTTTGGAGCCTAATTTCAAAAAGCTCATTAGGAAATAAAAAATTCTTCTAAGAACATAGCTCTGAGACAGTCATTTGAATCTTTAGTATGATGATAGCAAGACTACGGTAAGGGCAGAGTCAGAAGGCCATTACACGTGGCCATGATAACAACCAGCCTACCATACTAAGACAATCTCAGCTTGAGAGAGTGTGTCTGTAAGGAGATAAAACAGTAAGTTCAATGTAGAGTTTTCCCGGGAACAGTATTTGCCGAGGACAGACCCTTAGGTACTCTGTCTCCGTTCTCACAGCTAATTCTATGTTGAAAGAAAGGAGTATGCAGTAGAGAATTCTCAGTGTTGGGTAAGAGGCATGCAGTCTTCCATCATGGTGAGCCTGCCATATTTCATTCAGACTCTGTTTCTTCACGCGTAACTGAGTGGGCATTGTTTATCTTCTAGCTTTCAGAGCATAAAGGTCTGTGTGTTCACATTTGGAGGTCAGAATATTACTGAACAGGCAACTGCGTGTGCTAGAATACTTGTGGCTTTCTGATTTCAGGAATTTCTCTTTATTGTTGGTCTGATAAGATTAAATGCAATAAGAGTTCTGTTTAAACCAAGTACTTTCATTTCCACTCAGTTCTCTGGAGCACAGAAGTAAGAGAACTCTGACTGTGTGAGCTGGGGTGTGTTTCTGAGAAAGGTCTCTCAGGTCATGTGGCACTGTGTGCTTCAGGCTTTTCAGATTTAGCTTAGACAGACCATTTAGCTTGGACAGAAAATAAGCTGCAATTATTACCAAATGCACATGGATTGAGAAGTGTGCATACATATAAAGGTTTGTCCTGGTGCTCTGATATGCTGAAATTTTCCCTTTAATCTCATTATTGCCCCACGATCATTAATTTTCAAATGTTCTCCACTGTTCTACAGAAAAATGCTCTGAATTTAGTAGTAAAACAGTGCATCCATTCATATATCTCATAATAGCTGAGATTAGTAGTGTAGACAGAAACCCAGAAATTACTGGAAACTCAACTGAGAGGACACTAATAGCTAAGGAGTGTCTTAGGAAGTTGTGGGTTCAAGCAAAGAAGGGCAGGAGTTGGGATGGGGATTTCAGGATCCACTTCCCACCTTGCTGGGACAGTCATCCAGAGAGTTCCAGTAACCTCACCAGCATGGCCACCCCAGTGCTTCCTGCACAGCAGCTCGGGGGTTCAGCAGACAAGGGGGAGCTGTGTGTTCTTTCATGACTGAGGCTTGGAAATTGCATGGTGTTGCTTTAAAAGCATTCTCATGACCATCCCTGAGCAAAGGCAGGTGCAGGGAATGCATCCCATGTCAGGGGGAACACCGTGTATGTAGGACATATAGCAGTGATGAAAATCTGCAGTACCAAGAAATCCAGATTTACAGTATACAATTATACTATCTGATAGTGTTCAAGACAAATTTTTGTTATCACCATCTCGTAGAATAGGAAGGAAAGTGAAGCATGGAGAGGCTAAGGAACTGCCACACCCTGATGAACAGGACAGTGAGAACAAGGCCTGATTAGAGCATAAAGGAGCTCGACCAATTTTTTGTAGGCTGAAACATTTCTCCTCAGCTAGCTAGAGTAAAGAGCTGCTCAAAAAACTTACTGATACGGCTGTCTTTATTAAGAGAAATCTTGAATAAAATTCTTACAAAAACAGATTTAGTGGCTTTGGCCCACAACAACTAAACAAAAGCACCTCACCTCTACACCGACACCTGTACCTTGGCAGAGGGTTTTCCAACAGGACTGGGCAAGCTCAAACTGATAGAGCTGAAACCTTCCCTGAGAAGAGTGAGATGAGTCACCAGGCTGGAGGCTTGCTGGCCTGCGACTGCTGGGAACTCTGGCTTTTGTCCTTGACTCTTAGTTGGATATCATTCCATAGTCCAGAGATGGCTTGTATCCAGAATTGGCCTCTTATTGAGACATATTTGAAGGCAAAGGTATTGCACATTTTGGGGCAATTAGAAAACAGATAGCTAACATGTAGAATTACAAAGCCCCATTCTTAAACTCAAATTTCACACATCAGACCAAGTTATCTATCTAACAAGTACAATTTCTACCAAAAACATAAAATCACAAATAAACACATTTATTGATAAATTAAAAGCCCATGTTCTGAAGAAGGCTGCTCTTTACTAAAATACCTCGCAGGCAGAATAGTACAATAACCCTTGTGATGCTGGCCATGCAAGCAAGGGCTAGGACCGGAGGATAATGGCATTCTGGGAGCTTCACGGCTTTAGAACCAATTTGGATGCCAAAATTTCAACCCATGGGCCTTTGCCCTCATTTTCCTAGTACATAGGATTGGTTTAGACAGGAAATGGCATTTCTCTTATCCCTTTACCCCAATACACCTCTAAGCATTTCTCCCTGCTACAAGTGGCTGTCATGGCTGCTCTGGCCACCGCACATTAGCACCATTAGACACCATAGGAAATCCTGGCTGTCCTTTCACTATTCCTGTGGTCAGTCACAACTTGTCCTGGTTAGTTTTTTTGTCAACTTGACACAAGCTAGAGTTGTCCAGGAAGAGGACCTCAACTGAGAACATGTCCTCTACTGGTTTACCTGCAAGCAGAAGTATGGGACATTTTCTTAATTAGTGATTGACGTGGGAGGGCCCAGCTCACCAGGGCCAGTACAGCTTCCTTCTACCCCCTACAAGTGGTCCTTGGTTATATAAGAAATAGTCTGAGCTAGCCATGAGGAACAAGCTAGTAAGCAGCATTCCTCCATGGTCTCTCCATCAGTTCTTGCCTCCAGATTCCTGTCTTGAGTTCCCGCCCTGATGGAATGTGACCTGAAAGTTGTAAGCTGAAAGAAACCATTTCCTCCACAAGTTGCTTTTGATCATGGAGTCTTATCACAACAGTAGAAACCAAAATGAGACACAACCCTTCGGTATCCACTGCTTCCCAGAGCTACCGTCTCCTGCCTCTGTCCTGCTAAATTTAGAGACCTTTCCTGACTCAGTAAGCAAACTCCTTCAGCCATTCTTGTTATACCAAGGTCTACAGGGTTTACCTACTTGACTTTCTGCCTTTGGGATGTTTCCCAGATAGTGAATTTAATGTCTAACTGATAATTGAGTTAATGAAAAATTTCAGTTCAAAGTGTTACTCACCATCATCAAATCCAAACCCACATTGTTCCCTTAATTCTTCTAACAGACAACATGAAGTCTCATTCTTTCCCAGGAACCTTCCAAAGAGCTACCACTGTCCCATATTTCCATAATATTCATGCATTCATTCAACAACCATTTAATGTTTCAAAAATAATGCCAGACAATAAGTTACTTTCCTGTCTTCACAGAGCTTTCATTGTATCAAATGACAGGAAAACAAACAAACAAACAAACAAACAAACAAAATAGCTGTACTATTTATCGACACACACATAAATCCATTCCCATCTATATAAGTTGTATTAAGTGTAGCACAAATTGTTAGAAGGTCTTATCAATAAAAACAAACCTGGAGCTGGGTATTGGGGTGAATGCTGGAAGATCAGAAAAGCAAGACAAGCCACAGCCACCTCACCTTGCCAATTCCTCAGCTGATCCTGTTTCCTCAGACTGGAAGCCTCTGTGTCCTTATCCAAATGGATCTTAGCTGAACTGCTTCTCAAAAGTCTGAAAGCTTAACCAAGCTCTAGTTCCTTGTCCTCACACCTTAAATATCTTTCTGCTTCCTGCCTTCACTTCCTGGGATTAAAGGTGTGTGTCACCATGCCTGGCTGTTTCCAGTGTGGCTTTGAACTCACAGAGATCCAGACGGATCTCTGCCTCTGGAATGCTAGGATTAAAGGTGTGTGTGCCAACATTTTCTGATCTCTATATCTAGTGGCTGTTCTGTTCTCTGACCCCAGATAAGTTTATTAGGGTGCACAATATTTTGGGGAACATAATATCACCACAATTAAGTCTTTTGGCTGGGAATTATCGATGGCTCTAGATATTTTCATCAAAGAAGGCATGCATGGGAGTGACATGGCCATGTCTAACAGGATCCAAAAAAGAGAGAACAAAGTTCAAGAGCCAAATTGGCTGAATCTCTTTGACAGTAGTTTATGACTCTTCCTTTTGATATGCTTCATTAACGTGACTTCATTATCAACAACTCCAAATCTTGCCGTTAATAAGGGGACTTCATCTGTCTCCCTTGAGTGTAGTGTCTGCCCTTGGACTAATTAATGTAAGCTGGGGATAATAGTTTTAGAGGACAATTGTGGTTGTCTGGGTCTGCCTCTGGGTTGAGGAGTTGAGTAGCCTCTGGAAAATTATTTATACAAGAAGAGGAGAAATTGTCTCAAGAGCATCTGACCGAGTTTTGGAAAGAGGGTGGTATCAAAGTTTCACTATTTGTGAGAAGGGTAATCTTGCAACCCAAAGGAGGAAGAGGAATTAGCTAAGTCAAAAGGAAACATGGGCGACAGCAAAAGAGCATGACACCATGAAAAGCAGAAATGGTGTCTGCAAAATCTCAGAGGCAAGAGGGAGACTCAGCAGAAGGCTGTTGGTCAGTGGCTTAATACTAGAGGCTAGTGGTCTTACCTCAAACCTCAATTCCTTGCCATCAGCTGTCTCTGAAGGCCTGTGGGAATTCTGGTGGCCCTAAGGGCACTCCTGAGTTCCTGGGCTGGGCACCTGGAGCTGGTTCTGCTTTATTGTTAGTGAAGAAGTTAGTTGACAGCTTTGATTCATAGTCTGTTTTTACCTTCCAGAAACACTCACTTTCTTGAAGGAATATATTGCCTTTTCTTTTGGGGTGGGTAGGGGAAGAAAAGACTGGTTAAAGCTTATTTCACCTTCTTTCTCGAGGTTTCACCTGCTCTATCTATAAAGCAGACCTGTATAAACTGAATTGTAAATGGTTGTCAAGCAGCTTTCCAATTCCTAAAACTAGTTTTCTACTAATCTAAGACCAGAGATTGAGCCATTTTTGTTCTTTTGGAGAAATGGTAATTACCAGGAGTCATATGAGATGAGAATCTGACCCATAATTATTAGTGCTATAAAGAATAATTCCAAAAAGATATGGCGACAGCAAAGAATAATTCCAAATAGATATGGCGATAGCGGCAGTGATTGGAACTGAGAACACCAGGATGTCAGAGGTGAAGTACATAGGATCAAACTATTCTTGCCATTTCTTCCAAGCTGAGGTGGTTTATTTCCCATCCTCTTGAACGAAGGTTGGGGTTAAGGTCTGTGTTGTGCATCTGGAGAATGAGGGAGAAGTGATGCTGGCCTGGATCCGTGCCTAAGTCTCCATAAGGAAGGCAGAGCCCATGCTTGTGTCCTGGAAGACAGCTGCCATACTGTCAAGAAGCTCCAAGGGCCTACTGACCCAGAAAGGGGGCATGGTGAGTCCTACAGCAGGGGTGCCATCTTGTGAGTCCCAGTGCCAGCCAAACCCTTCCAGCTGAGTGGAGTTCCTGCAGAAACTCAGACACACCCTGTGGTGCAGAACCGCCCACATGGGCCCAGTCTACCCGCAGAATGGCCAGACATGCTAAGGTTTTCTTAAGGGAAGCTGTTGAACTTCGAGTGGCCTGTTATGAAACAGTAAGTGCGTCAGCAAGCTCCAGTGTGGGTTTCTTTTCCATTTCTTTAGAAAGATTCCGTTTCTAATTGTTATTTTCTTTATTTTGTGCCTTAAAACTTTATTTAATACTTGAAGCGTTTGCTCCTGATAATTATTACCAGAAATTATATAGAAAAAAAAATACCTTCCTCTTACTCTGTCACTCAGTTCTACTTCCAGGGATGACCACTATTGGAAGTTGCTTTTATTTTGTTGTTTTGAGATGGAATCTCACTGTAGCCTAAGCTGGCCCCAGACTCCTGACTTTCCTGCCTCTGCTCCCTAAGAGATGGGATTATAGGGATGTGCCATCATGCCAGACTTGGTATTTGAGTATAAGCACAAACATACGCATCACCTTTTTTCATTTGGTTATATACCTCCATTATTCACTAATATAGTTTGAAGGTAGCTCCATAATTGATTTACAGAAAGTCGCCTCACTTTAAAAAATGATCACAACATATTCTGTTGCACAACCAACCCTAATTTATCTAGTGGGTCTCCTATGTATTGATGTTTGCTTCTAATCCCACTGTTATACATAAGCTGTAGCAGGGCATAGTGATTACATGCCTGTAATCCCAGCACTCCAGAAGTAAAGGCAAGACCATTATGTGTTTGAGATTAGCTTGAATTTCAGCCAAACAAAGCAACAAATAAGCAGAGCTGTAACATGTATTTGTTCATCATTTTGTATGTGTGCAAGTACATGAGTCTAACATTACAAATACAATTGTTGGGCCAAAGGCTATGCCCATTTTTAATTTCATAGCAGAAACCAAATCTTTCAGCCAAAGTGTACTAAATTAAACACCTTCTAGCAAGAGGAGAGAGTGCTTACATCAATGCACCGTGATTAAAATATTCCCAAAAAAATCCATCTTGGTTTGCTGTAGTTTTGCAGTTGTTTCTTAAGACTTTCTGACAATTATAATTTCCTCCTTCCTATTGTTATTTTATATTTTGATTCTTTCACTCTTCCTGTATGTGCTAGTATTTTCAGAAGAATATTCACCAATACTGATGACATGGAACATAATTGTTTCATCTTTGATCTAATGAGAAGGATTTTACTGTCTTCTCACTAAAAATAAAGCTGAAACAAAAAAGAATAAGACTGAAATTTGAAATGAGACATATTAATGGTGTCATGTTAAAAGCAGTGTGCATCCATCCCCACCACTGATAGATGTTAGTTGGAAAGAATCCACCTTCAGCATCAACAGAAGAGTCCGGCCATTTCAAAAACTCATTCAGTCTATGAATATAAGCAGTGAATTAATGCCCTCATTAAGTAAGCATTATATTTTTGCTTATAATGATTAGCCTTCTGGATTTATTTATTTATCTTCATTTTTTAAATTTAGATTTGCATTACATTTTATTTAGGTATTCTAAAAAGGAATTGGTCTGTTATTTCAAAAACTTGCTAAGCAACTATTTCACCAGACACAAAAGTATAATAGTGTAACTAGATAAATCACCAAGTGAGAAAGTCTAGTGAATACAGAAGTTGCTGAGGATGAAGGAGACCACCTCTCCACTGAAAGAGCCTGGAGGAGAAAGGCCTTAGGAGCCAGGCATCCTAAGTGGGCTGGATGGAGAGTAAAGAAGTTTACATCAGACTATTGAATTTAGTCAAGTGGAGACAGGAAAGAAAGTCAGTGCTTGTAATAACAACTTGTGTGGAGGAATGCCAGGTTGCCTGTGGAAGTGGGCAGATTATGTATAAAAATATCTATAAATTATATCTTAATTCACTGCAATTGTCCTGCACCTAGAAGAGAATAAGAAACAATTTTCTTATGGAAACCATTTAGTGAAGGAAGTGAAAGTGGTTGGCTCTGACCTGTAGGGGTCATTGTCTAGCTCATCCATTATTCATCCCTGAGAAGTGCCTTTTTATTCCTTCTTTGCTGAAATGAATTCTCCAGCACAAGGTTTATAACCCAGACAGAAGGGACACACTTCTGGCACGGAGGAGATGTCTTTTGTTGAAACCTCGGGCTTCTCTGCATTCAGGCAGTGAGCTTGTGAGCTTGCTTGTGAGTAAGCAGGCGATTTCAAGCCCTGGGTATGAGAGAAGAGCTTCTGGAAGCCCTTTATTTTATGGCTCTCTACAGTCTATTTTCTGTTTTCTCACGGGAAAAGGAAACTGAACCTGAACATCATTGGATGCTCTCGAAAGTTCTGGGTTGTCTACAGACTTGAAGAGGATTCGTTCTGACTTTATTTGTTTAAGTGTTTGAGCTTAGCAATGATATCACCAGAAGCTATTAAGCTTAATATGAGATGAGGCAATTTACAGGCTTCATTAGCATATGACACGGAACATGGTCTGTGTCTGCATCTCATTATGTGGGTGACTGTGGAAAAGCTTACTTAGTGAGGCTGAACCTCACTCTTCTTGTCTGTGAAATGGCTGTTATGAAAATAGCTTTCCCAGTGACCTCACTGGGCAGTTGTGTAAGGATCAAATGACATAATGAATATAAGTTACAGTGAAACTACCCTCTTGACTCCAAGGACATTGCATAAGTCACTTGTGAAAAATACCTCTGCTCGCTTGGACAGCTCATCCCAATTATAGGGCAAACTGGTAGAAGAACTTTGCAATCCCCCCCCCTTTTTTTTTTTCAAATTGAGGAAAAGGAAATAATTTCCTTTCTAGAGGTGTTTTGTTGGAGTCTGAGTGGGAAAGTCAGAAATTACTGAGCTTTTGTTGGCCTCTGAGAACCATCCAGTCATGCTGTGAGAATCCTAGCTAGCCATCAACTAGACTGTAAGAATCCCCAACATGGGCAAGATTAGAAATAGAATAGAAATAGAAATTGAATAGAAAGTTTCTTCCAAGAATGGAAACAGGTACCTCTCCGACCACCATGGGTGTAGCGGAAAGCCCTTGGCTAGCATGAAGAAGAGAGAAATAGTATATTTTCAACAAGCAAGTATTAAAAACTTAATGACTACAAAATGTTTGTTAAAGGAGTGAACTCAGGAACCGGAGTCTATGGATTTGAGTCTTAGCATATGCCCCTTAACAACTGTGAGATCTTAGGCATGCTTCAGAACTTCTCTGTGCTTCGTTTCTTTACTATATACGGAGGAGGAATGTAGAGGTGCCTCCTTCCCAGGACTTTTATGGGGATTTAATTAGTTAATATTTCAAAACACTTGAAACTGTGTGCATGCAAATTCTACATAAGGATTTATTCATGAGTTATTTGTCAGATGCTGGCTAGTGTACCAGACTCTGAAGTGAAGCCTCCATGTTTACTTATTGAAGAAGGTATACACTATGAATTTTGTACTGAATACAAGGTTTAAAGGGCCTTTGAATTTATAGACCCAAATGTAAAACTTTCAGAGGCACATTTAGCATTTAGTGTAAAGCCACACCTAAGTACTTCACAAATGCTTTCTTTAGGCAACATCATGCTAGTTTGGAAGTCTGGGATCTCAGATCTGATCTCAGTTTAGACAAACCATTTAACTCTCCATGCCTCAGCTGCCTTCAGAAGAAATGCAATAAAAAAAAATGCTGGCTTGACAAGGAAGTCATAAGATGAAAATGAGATAACGTTCATAAATTCTGAGTGTTTGCCAGGAGAGGCGCCACCTAATGCAAATTGTAATTATTAACAACATCTCATATCCCACTGGAGGCTTCTTCGCACATTATTATCTTATTAAATGACTAAAGCCAATCTTAGAAATTACGATGTTGGGGGTTGGATCATTAGGACCATGGTGCCAGACAGCCTTTTGCAGGAAAGTGGTTGGGAAGGCGCCACAGGACTCCCATGGAGCAGCACCAATGCTTTCTGCTTGGTTCCAGCCTGAGAGGCAAGTCTACTACTTCCCCAAATATGGCTGCCTCGGGTTTCTGTCTGTGATGCAATCCATAGGAACATAGCCAGAAGATTTGAATAGTGAGTTTCCTACCTGGAGTTCATAGCCCCTTACACTGCTCCACATGCGGTGGAGCTCATGACTTTAATATTCTGACTATCCTACATTTTTCTGGGGTGCATAGCAGCTGATAAATGCTTGTGGATATTAATAAGCTGAGATATGTATCTTCCTAAGAAATTTTACCACGTCTGGGGGACAGAATCTCCAAAAAATGCTACACACGAAACAATACAGATAAGCCAGGCGATTTTAGGTGACACACAGATAAGTATTTTATGCAATACATAGCTGAATATGTGTGTATATAAAAACTAAATATAGTACACAAAACTACATATTCATAGATAAAATTACTTAGATTCAAGTTTGTACTTGAAGAAGACGTTTTTTAGTGAAAAATGGTTTTGAAAAAAGAAACCAGGCAATTAACAATAATAGAAATTATAACTCAAGTTAAGGACACATCATCTTGGAATAATGAGAGCATCCGTTTTGTGTTTTCGAATTTCTGAGTGTGGGATTTAGACCCTAGAGCAGAAGTTAGAGGAAAATGATTTCTTCCATCTGGACCAATCGCCACTGTTTGGGAAAAACTTTTACATGCTTTCAGTTATTTTCAGGTCAAGAGTAGTTGTTGCTGTTTAGTAGACAAAGAAACAGATTTACTGTCTTTGAAATATTGTGCAATAGCAAGCTGGCAAAGAAACTCAGTCTGCACACGCTGTAATGTTGTTTAGGGAAAAGAATCATATGCTGAGTGGTTTCCACAAAGTAGAGAACTGTTTGCTGAAACCAATGGAGACCTGCTTAACTCTTTGTACACCCACATGTACATTCATGGGCTGCATTTCCAGGCTGTAGAAGGCAGGGGAAGAATGTGGCCCCAGGGAAGTCCAGCCTTGACCTGAATCCTGGAGGGAGCCATGAAGCCCCCATTAACTATACCACAGAATTACCATTTGTTGAGGTCAGAGGCTCAGGCTTTTCTAATATGTATCAGTTGGTCATTAGTTGTGTCTGCCCCTACTAGCTTGCAGGGTGAGATGGCTGCTCTAATTGCCCAGGGCTAGTTTCCCAGAATCAGGGACATTTGGTAAGTCTTTGGCAGGCTACATTCAAAACAGCTGGGGGGAGGGTACAGTAGCCCAGTGAGGGGGATTAGGGAGGGGCCATCACAGCAACATCAGCTCAATCCATAGTTACAGTGACATTCAACTAATAGCCCTCTGTACCCCAGCACATGTACACACACACACACACACACACACACACACACACACACACAGGACAAGGCAGAGTAGCAATTTGAGAAAATACATAAGGGCCCCTTCTCAAATAACTGAAAATTAAAAACTAATATTTTTAGAACAAATACACAGATAAAAATGAATACAAACATACATAGACATACATAAATATGCAAAATATAGTATGTGTTTAAACATAGGTGTGATTATAAACATTTGGAAAAAATATTTTACTCCAGAAAATGGAAAAGCTTTCTGTTCAAAGGGTTCAGAAAATAAATTCTCCTTGCACAGAGACTATCCCCTTGGGCTTTGTCATAAGAAGGAAGAAAGAATTTTCAAGAAATATAAGGTTGTCCTCCTGGCATATTCCTGCTTTGTTCTGAGACAATCTGAGCTAAGAATGCATTCATCAGGTCTGGAAGTATAGGTTTTGATAAATATGAACAGAGAAGGGAAAGAGGGCAGGGAACTGTCGGGATATGAAACAAGGGTCTATGTTTAACCTTCAGAAAAATTTAGATGGCTATCATACTTATTCTCCTTATCAAGGGATGGTAATTGTATACCCATCATCCCTCATGATGGGAGAGATCAATATCAACCTTTGAGGCAAGTTAAGGGGAAAAGAAAGGAAGAAGTCCTAGGAAGTGTAGTTTGTTTTATTACTTCCCTGATTTCTTCTCACAGCACCTTCCAGGATGTCATCCCAAATCTATTAGCATAATTGAGCGTTCTACATAAGAGGAAGTGCAGGCACCTCGGGTCTCCTTCTGCATGACAAATATTTAATTGGAAAAATAATAGGATGGAAATGAAATTGATATTTACTATGACTGCAATAGAGGCTTGTCCTAGAGAAGAAAATTCAGTTTTCATTCACCAAAGGCCAAATACAAAAGAGAATCCTAAATTAAAGCTAGAGAGATCTGAATTGTTCAGCCTGTGCTTACAATTGGAGGTAGAACCATTCTCTGTCTCTGTCTCTCTGTCTCTCTCTCTCCCCAAAATCCTAAAAAAAAAAAAAAAAAAGAAATAGTAGAAAATAGTAGAAAAGGAATATGATATATAATCTTAAAATTCTTAAGTTAAGGAAGTCCATATTCATGGCTTATTTCAAAAGAGAAAGCTCTCTAAATGTTGCAAGTCCATCATATTAGATAAAATATATGCCAGATTAACACTCAGTCCTATCCTGCATTGCATTAACAACCTAATTATAGCTGCAGAATAATTCAGTGCGGAACCATATGCTAAAATATGATAATTGATATTGTATGGTTTTGGAAAAACAAGTTGTGTTTCCCAGTGTGTCTTTCAGTCACTGGTGATGTGTTGCCTTTGGGTGTTGAGTCAGCGGCCATAAAACTCATCCTCATCATAGACTCTGACAGCTATAGTAATTTCTCCTGCTGGCATTTGCTTGGAGACTCTCGTTTTTCTAACAGGAAATCTTGTCATGAAAACATGAATAAAGTTCCTCAGAAGTTGGGACCCTGAATCTTCTGATCCTTTCAGCCCAGCTCTGTGCTGAGTCCCAAGCTCCTGGGTTTCTCTTACATGATATACAACAATTTGTTAAGGTGCCCTTGCTAAAGGTCAGAATCCACTTGTCAGAAGCCAGTGCCCTCAGGCAGGAATAGTTGCCTTTCTGGTTAGATATTCCCAATTTGGCACTCTGTGGTAAATCTAGTGGCGGGTACAGGAAAAATAATGGAGCCAGGAAAAGAGAGGCAATGGATGGGCCATCAATCCAAGTGTCACAGCCCTCAGCAATGCCTTCTCTCCAGCAGCATGGCCCTCAGCGGCCACAGCGGGGAGGCCCTCCTCTGGGTTAGACTGCAGGTGACTGTGACCTCAAGCTTACTGACCTTTGGCAAAGTCCTCAATCTCTGTAAATCTGTAAAATGGAACTATGTATAGGATCCTCCTTAGAGTCTGTGGTACAGATTCAACAAGAAGATAACTGTGGCACCCAAGCAGGCAGGCAGCCCCTGTCACCCAGCACTCTCTCAACATCATTCATGTGTTGCTCATCTCATGCTGAACCCTGTTTCAAGGGCTGTAACCCTGAATCTTCAATATAACCTCACATGAATTATTTCAGATTTAAAGCATATCACATAGACTAGGTTTACTTTTTTCAAATCATATTAATTTATCATTCCAGTTATAATCTAGTTGATCTTAAAAGTTTAATTCTTTTCTACTTCTAATCGACAAAATTAATCTCATTTTGGATTTTTGATGAAAATATTTAAAATTGAAATATTTCAGAAAAAATGGAATGGAAATATTTTTAAGTGGGT
Organism: Peromyscus attwateri; assembly: GCA_902168425.1. Classification (NCBI taxonomy): domain Eukaryota; kingdom Metazoa; phylum Chordata; class Mammalia; order Rodentia; family Cricetidae; genus Peromyscus; species Peromyscus attwateri. The sequence goes on along the minus strand of CABHPP010140462.1, from coordinate 33,742 downwards.
CTGGTAGTAGTCGTAGGTTTCTGCCAGTTTACTAAGCATTTAACTGTGCATCTAAAACAGATGCCAATACAACCAACTAAAATCTGAATGGACTATACACAGGTTTTTCCGATGAAAAAGAGGCATACACGTTTTTCAGTGAGGCTAGCACAAATAGTGGAAAACCCTGGGTCACTTGTTACTATGCCCTTCACCGCACCATAGACGATGCACTAACTTTACTCCACAGTCGTTGCTTCCAGTTGCTAATCTTTTCAACATTTTTACTGCTGCAAGGACCAGGGCAAAGGAAGATTATCATCTGCAGGAAGCTGTGAAAATTATTATCTGTGAACTGTGTGCCTTCAAACCGACACACAGGAGGTCCTCATGTGATCTCAATGTTCCAGGGTCTGTCTCTGTGAGCATACACAATTCAACCTGTGACCATGCCGGCAGAGCCGAGCCCAGTTTGAACTGTTCAGGAAGTTGGGCAGAGAGAGAGAGCCCATCTGGGCTGCTGTAAGGGAGTACAGTAACTGTACAGAATTAACCCAGCCAGTTCTGTTTTCTAGCTGCAGGGTTTGTGGGAAATAGTTTGCCATGTGCTCCTCTTTGTTCTTCCTGTCATTTCTAAGACAGAGGAAATGATACTACGTATCTATCAATAGTGGCTGCATGGTGACAGCCAGGCTATTCATGTCTTGTGTTTGATGACAGCACCTTCCCAGGTTTCCTGTCACCTTTAGATGAGGGCAGCTACGGGACTCCTGTGGTCAGGATATTGTGTAAAACGAAGTGGAACTAAAATTAGATGCAATTGCAACCCATTCATTTTTCTTGTTATTATTTTAAATGGAGAGAGAGTCATATTTATATAGCCCAGGCTGGCCTCAGACTCAACATCCTCCTGTCTCAGTCTCCTGAGTGTGGGGATCACATGCTAGTTGCAAATTCATTTATTTTTCCATGTGGTATTCTTTGCTGAGTCCTGATGCTGTCCTAAGCTCTTGGACTTGAAAAGAACATGGACTGCAGTAGAAGGTGTGTGAGGTAATTCTTGATAGATCTGGAAAATATCTGTGAACCTGAGCATCAGAGAAGAGACCCTGGCTCCAGGAGCTGAGCTAAAGGTGTGCTTGATGACAGAGCTTTCTTAGCTGGTACTATATGGGAGAGTGTCCTGGAAGTCCTAGGAAGTCCCTTTCTTCCTGTCCTTATTGATGATGCCCAAAATCAAACCCAAATTACCTCATAAGAGAACTACCGACAGCAATGGTCTTCGAACTGGCTCTTTGCCTCCAGTTCCAGCCTCTCAAATCCACTCTCACAACAGCTAGGGTGAAAAATACAAACCAGGCAGTTTACTCACGTTGGCCCTTTTGCCTGAGAACCACAGAGAAGCTCCCGAGGAAGGCTTCCAGGAGCAGGTGCTGCCTGCTGCTCTGAATACTTCGCCGCACCTCCCACTCGGCAAAGCACTCCTCTTCTCTGTGCAGCGTCATACCACAGTGCTTTGATCCTCCACTTTTCCTTCTGGCTCCCAAACAGTCTGTGGGGATAAGTTTGCATCCCAAAGCCTCAGTCCACGAAAGGCAGATTGTCTACAATCGGTGGATTCTTGTGGAAGGTTAACAATGAATATACAAAATGTACAGCCCCCAGTACATATAGGAAGTTGGCAACATATTTGACTACTTTATTATTGTTATCTGTTTCTAAGACATTATCAGCCCTAAGTTTGCAGGAAGTTTTCTTGCTCTTGTCTCCAATTTTACGAGCCCTATTAAACAATCTTCTCAAGTGATCCTTAACCTGGGTAGAGTGCCTATCATATAGTTCTATGATATTTGAGCTCCACTCAAAACAAAGCAAAGCTTCAGACTGTGACCCTCCTAAAGATAGTGTAGACGAATTTCTAAAACAGTCTTATTAAATAAGAAACACAGAGCCAAATACAGGGGTAATAGCCGAAGAGGTCCGAGAAATAGCGAAGAGCCACTGACTAACCATAGCTTCCCCAGAGAGAGCTTCTTCCTGTCTAACCTGCACTTTTATTGCCTTCCTGTTCTGCCTTCTCATTGGCTCTAAGCCCAGCCACATCACTTCTTCATCACTGCCTGTCTATACAGACCTCCAGGTCTCTATGGTTGGTACTGGGATTAAAGGCTCTTGTCACCACACTTGGCTGTGTCCTTGACCACACAGAGACTCTGCCTGCCATGTGATCAGATTAAGGGCGTGTGCTACCACCACCTGACTTCTGTTTTATGGCTCGCCTTGAGAAGACAATGGAGACAAGGAAGAGCACACTTGCACTTGGCATAGGGAAGGGATGCTTCCAAAGCCACCACTGGGAATCCAAGGAGGTGATAGACTTACAGAGGTTCAGGTGTATGACCAGTATATGACCAGGTGATCAGACTACAGAATTCTATCAAAGGAGCCTGGGCAATAGGTTGCAGATTTATGCACTGGGCAGTAAGCCTATGATTCCCCAGGCAGCATCTGCCTCTGGTCTCTCTGGAGGGTCTCTTGATTCATCCTTTCTAGAATTGAGACAAGAGGAAAGAAACAGGACAATTTATCACTACAAAAAGGCAGTCATAAAAGACTTGGAAATCCACAGATCATTCTCTACTCCATTAACATCTTTTTCTAATTTGATATATTGTGGAAAGGATGTATTTACTTTTGTAAAATCCAACCTTATTGACTGATTGTGAAAGGGACATCTTAGTGATGTGTCCCAAATCATACAAACTTTTAACCATAATGAAAGAAAGTGTGAAATACTCTACAGACCTCTGAGGGTGACAGCCTTAGCCCCGACCACATAGAACAGAGCACATTAAGAAACAAAATATAAAATCAGTGGGTCCAAGCCTCCTTCCTGCTTATGAGCTATAAGACTTACAGGTACGCTTGATGGGCAAGCTTGGTTGGGGGCCTTTTCTATGTGAGCAATAGAAAGAAAACCAAGTCCGACAGACAGAAAGGCAGGATGTTTGGAGCCTGCCTCATGGTTATTGTTACTAGGGAAACCAGTTCTTTAGTATTCATGTGTTCAGCTGCTGGCCTTGTGGAATCTCTGAGTCCAAGGATGCATCTAAGGTGGCACAAGGGGAAAGAAGGAATGAAAAACAACGTAGACAGACGGGCAAGCTGTTTAAAAAGGTGTCAGTGATTTAGCCCTTAACCGTGTTTCCCACTGGCTTTCACAGTGAGATCACGGCCAGCATCAAATGATTCAGTGTGTGATCAGGTCTTGCCATCACTGCTCTATGTTGTCATATTAGCACACCGTCTACTCAGAGGGATAAAGAGCTTCTCTGGAGACAATGATTTTTGAAATCGAGTTCCATTTTTAAAACAGGCATTGCTTAATACAAAGAGTCTCCTCTATTTAGGCCAGTTTATTCTTATTCCAAAAGCCTTTCCCTTTGTATTTAAAGAAGGTGGTAGATGCAGATGCATCTTTAGTTGAGCTTGTGAGTAACATTTTCTCTTGCCAGACAATAGGTGCATCTATCATTTCCTGAACACTACCCCAATATAGTAAAGAAAGCAATGCCACAGAAATCATAATTCAAGAGGACACCTTGTAATTCCACTCAGCATCCTGTGGTTGATGATCAAATAATGAGCAGCAAAGGTACCAGCATGTGAAAGAGCCAAGCCAGGGAATTTAGAGTCCGAAGTCACAGACCAAAGATTGTCTGAGTAAAAGAAAAGAAGAATAAGGAATCAGGCAAGTAAGAATCCACTTCTCGCCACCATGTTCTATTCTTGAACTATAACAAAATACTAGAGAGAGAGAGAGAGAGAGAGAGAGAGAGAGAGAGAGAGAGAGAGAAGAATAGTTTGGCAGAATCCATCCAAATCCAACAGTACTTGGTTCCGTCGCTTCTGGGCCCATGTACAGTAGAGCAGGGCATCTCCCATGGAGCATCTGGCTCACTGTGTATTAGACAGATGTTAGAAGAGAGGGATGGGAAAAGGGATAGTGACAAAATGCATCCTTCAAAGGAAGACAAACTTCCAGTAACATACTTTAAGTTAGGCTCCACCTCTTAATATCTTGTTCATTATAAAGTTACCAATGGGTTGTGCTTATTTATTAAAAAAGCAAATATCCCCATGATCCAATCACATTCCAACTATGTCACCAGCTGGGGCCCAAACCTTTAACATATATGGCTTTTGGAGGGATGCATTATTTTCAAACCATAACACCCCACTCCCTCCCACCAATCATTAGAAGAATGCTTAATGATATTTGTAATTAAGATTGTGTCTGACTAGCGATTTTCCTTCTAAGAATCTAGTCAAGGGGGATATCTAAGAACTCTTTATCTTCTACAAAATTATCTAAACTAAAATGCTTGTTGAGTGAAAATGATAGTGTCCTTGTTCCTTCATATGTGGTCTGCAAGGTCAATAAGAAATCACTTGGTATTCTAGGGGTCACCTCCTGGTTTGGGGTTACCAATGTCCACTGAACCAAATCCATCACTCTTACCAGCCTGTTAATGGCCATGCCACTCTGCAGCAGGATGAGGTAAGAGATGGAAAAATTAGTACAATTCAGCCTTCAAATTCAACAACTTGATGGATGGTGCATAGCATTAAAGTATAAATATGAGTTAATGGTATCCTCATTCAACATTTCAAATATAATATAAACCAAATCACCCTGGCTCCTGCCCAACTCTTCAGCTTCATCAGCTTGGGTCTCTAGTCCATTCTACTTCAACTGGCTTCATCCAATTTATGTCCACCTCCTCCCAGCAGTTAGAGCTTGGAGAAAAGACTCCCTCCTAAGGAAGTTTATCCAAATCTCCAGATCAGGCTCCCTGCTAGACCTTCTCACTGTGACCTCCTATTTCCTCAGTTGCAGAAATTGTAGTTTGGTTATGCACTTTGAGTCTGTTTCAAATTCTGTGAATTTTCTATTAAAACCCAAGTTTCTTGCTGGGTGAATGAACTTATGTTCATGTCTGAGTCTTCAATACCCATCATAGGTTTTAGCACAGAGTTGACACTCTGTAAATATTTCTTAACTTAATAAATACACGTCCACAAGGACCTAAGTTAGAAGGTGAGAGAAAGAAGATCTGCACACCCAGAGTTCTTAAATGATGTGACTCCATTACAGCTGTTTCTTCCCCACACATTTTCTGTATACATAGGCCTTGCATGGAAAATATTTCAGGAATGAATAAAATGAATGAATGAGTGAGGGAATGAATCAATGCAAAACCATCTCTCATTCATCTTTGTTTACATAAATCCACGTTACATCATCATTTTAAAGTTTAAAATACATTTGTTTGTGTGTGTCTACCACTGCCTTGTGAAAGATGGGTAAAAATACAAATGCACACACAAACCAAACAGACACAAAAACCCAATGTACAGTAGCTGGGTAGACGGCTTTGTGGTTCAAGTACTTGCCATGTAAGTTTGAGGACTAAAATTCAGATCCTCCAAAACCCACATCCATATTGGGTGGGCAGAGCAATCCACCTGTAATTCCAGCCTTGGAGGATGGGAATAGGTGATCCCCAGGGCAAGCTGGCAAGCCAGACTAGCCACATAGGCAAGCCCTACGTTTGGTTGAGAGATCCTGCCTCAGTGAAAAGGTAGAAGAGTGATTGAAGATTCCCAACCTGAACCTTGGGCCTCTACATACATGTGTACATGCATTTATACACATTGTGCCCACACACACATTTAAATCATGCAACACATACACACATGAAAAGTGGGGAAATTAAAAAATAAACCTAAGATGCAGATGAGAGACAAACATCTCTCTGTCATTTTTAGGAAAAACAGGTTCTGAATACAGAAGACACCAGTTGGGGCTGATGTGTGTCAGGAGATGGCCTCCAGAGGTGCTCTTGGCTCCATCATGGAGCAAAATTTGAGGGTAGGGGTGAAATTTGTGTCTTTCAGAGATGATGGATATACTTGGTGTCGTGTGAAACACAAGTGTTTTTTTTTTATTTACCTGGTTCCATCTCTAGAAAGTGTCAGCTACCTTTCTCCACACAACATATGGCATGCTGGTTCTACAGTGACTCCTTTCAGATCCTCAGAGGCTTGTCTGATAGCCTTGAAGGCAGCACATGCAAAGCTTTGGGTTCCAACTCCAGCACCACAAAATTAAAACAAAATGAAACAACTTCTTTGTATGTGTTCAAATTCAGTTGGGGCTCTTCTGCAGTTAGAAGATATTTGTTCCATCATTTAGTTGATGAGGAAGAGGCTTCAGTCAAGGACTAGGGAACTCTGTCTTCTCTTCTAAATCTCCATCTCTGTTCCCCAGTCCCACACGCTTCCAGTGTCAGAAGTCTATTCTGGCCCTTCTTTGTGTGTGTAACATGATTGACTCTAGGATTTCCTCTGCTCTCTCTCCTATGACAATGTAGGTAGATTTGCTCCCTGTTGCCTTTCCTGACAGTTCAACAGCTATAAATATTCTGGTATCAGAGATCATGTCGTGGAGCCACTTTACATGAGTGATGGTTTTAGAATCTCTCATGATAGGTGGAGTGAGGTAATTCATTAATAATTAGTGAAGATAGGTAGACTTGCTTTTTAAAAATCAACCCCAGTGGGTGTGCCTAAAATACCATATCATGTTACTATCATAATGTATTTAATGATGATCAATCAACCTAAAGAAAGGTTATCATAGAAGAGGAAAATGGGACATTGCAGAAGTTAAGACAACTCAGAAAAAGGTATTTTGTTAAGTGCACATTCATAGATTCAAAACATTCTTTCCTGATCAAAGACAAGCTTTGGCCACTGGCCTTCCTCTTGCTGTAATTAGGTGACACATTAGCCTCTTCAAATGGTGCCATCATGAACAAAGCTTTAGAGAGAGGGGTCAGCAGTTGTGACATGCTCATGCTCGTGTGTTATCCTGGCAGCTGAGCAGAAAGGAAGTGGTGAGGTCAGTGACTGTGACTTTCCTACAAGTATGAATGAGTCTTCCCTGGTTGTTCCAATTCCAAGAATTTATTTATTTATTTATTAGTTTTTTTGAGACAAGGTTTCTCTGTGTAGCTTTGGAGCCTATCCTGGAACTCACTATGTAGACCAGGCTGGCCTCAAACTCACAGAGATCCACCTGCCTCTGCCTCCCAAGTGCTGGGATTAAAGGCGTGCGCAACCATTGCCTAGCTCAATTCCAAGAATTGTAACTATCAAATCCCAAATATTTTACTTCTGGGAGATGAAGAAAAACAAACAAATAACAACAATAACTTTCCACCTTTGTGGAAAGTTGCTTCTAATATCCCACTCACCACATAACAACAGCAAATGAAATACTTGTTGCCACTGGTGATACTATTAGCTATAGGATTTTAGCAGTAATGTTGTTGATACTCAGGAAGAAAAGATGTGAAGAAACTGAGACTCGGAAGTTGACCTGACTCAACATGAAGCTTTGTCACCACAGCCTACTGTCCTGCTTCCTCCTCTCATGTTGGTTCTTCGGCTCTTCTAAAGAAACGATCTCTGGAATCTACTGAGCCTGCGTGTCTATCAAAGCTTTGTGGACTCCACACCAGTGAGGACTCAGCAGCAGTGGGGAAGAGGTGAAGGACTCCCCTGGAACAGGATAACAGGTACTCAGCATCTGAAACAATGATGACAGTGTTAACCAAAGCACTCTGAATGTATATTTCCCCCCATAGCTACCTCCAAAGCTGTGCATTTCAGTCACTTCCCTTCTGTTCTGAAATACAGTATCTTTGGATAACTCAAAGATTGTTCACGGTTTTTTTTGTGTTTTTTTGCACAATTTATTTTAATAGTATAAATTATTCACTGGGTCAAAAATGTAAACAAAATCTCTACTTTTCTTTTCCCCTCCAAAGTCAAACAATGGGATTTGTGTTTGAGCAAGTTGTGAGGAATACGTCTTAAGCTTGAGGAATGAATCACATATGGCTCTTATTTTTAAACATAAATAAGTAGAGCTTGGAGAAAGGGAGACAGAGAGAAACTGGTCTAGGGGGAGAAGAATATGTAATGCATTTCTATGAACTCCAAGACATATTCTAATATATGTCTAATAATATAGAAAAGGAGATGATGCCAATCACCTTCCATGGTCGAATATTTCCTTCCCTTGAACCAGCCCTATGCTCAGAGACACACTGTTATTTGTCAGTCAGCAAATAAGTATCTCTACACACCCAGAGTTTCTTCACACAGGGAAGATTTATTTCTTACTATCATAGTAATGGCTACAAAATGTACATTCCCTAGTATCAACACCTGATAGATAAGGATTTCACTGCCTTGGATAGGACGGGGTTAGGCACTTGATTGTCCAAAAAGATGTTATATTAGTTCCCTGTGTTTAAAGCTAGATGATGTCTTGTTTAATTCTCTGGCAAGCAGTGCTTTTAAGAATTCATCTCGAAAGTTCCTAGCCTAGTCTAAGGCAAATCCAAGCATTATTAGCAAGTCTCAGAGACTAGAGATGGAATGACCACAGTTTATGGGAAGGATTACTTTCACTTTGGGATAGTGGGGCTACTTGAGTTTGGGAATCAAAGAAGGACAGAGGGTAGAACTCCCCTGTATGACACTTGGTTGATTGTGAAGCAAGTGGAACACCAGGCAGTTACCATGTCAGGATTCAGGAGCAGTAAGACAGGCAAAGTTTACTAGGTAATTATGGTGGAGAATAGCAATTGCAGATAATTTCAAAGACTTGAGACATATCCTCCAAAAGCACAAGAATACCTCCATGTGCTTTTTTCTCATCAGTCCAGCACAGTTCATCTTAAAGGGTAATAATGTACACTTTTGTTCAATGTGGCTGTGAGGTGCTGCAAATTAACTGATGTGTAAATTCTCCAAAATGCTGCTCATCAAGGGGCTGAACTTACTCGGTGACTCAATTCTAATCTAGGGAAGGAATAGAAATAATTCTATGTAGCTTTCAAGGTTAGTTATAGAAGACATCAAAGCTAGTGGCTACTCTCCCTCTCCCCCTCCTCCCCCTTTCTCTCCTTTGGAATATGGAAACCACATAATAGAAAATCATAAGTTGAGAGACCACATTGTTGGCTACAGAGTCCTGATGACTTATTATTACATGCCATCCTTTCATATGGCATGGATAGAGGATTGGTTATACACTCTAGACAAACTTATAAAGTTAACAGATGCCTTTGATCTGCTCAAATATAAAACAAAAAATTATCTTTAACTGATTTGTGAACCCTACACATTTTATACTTACGTTAATGCAGTTATATATGTTACCTTTAAAAGTTTGTGTTTTCAGAAAAAAATGAACCAGACACCAATGAAGACAAGTAGCCCAGGTGATCCAGCCTCCCAGAATGCCTCTGTCGCAGTTTCCTCAAAATTCTGCATCCAGAACAACTTCAAAGCTGCTAGCTGAGATGGTCCAGCCTCACAGACTATGTAGCCAAGACTTTTTCCCATTACGCAGAGACTAGACAATGAATGTTACAACTAGTTTTCTCAATTTTCTCAGGGTTCCCTAAAGATGCTGTCACCACCAGATACAAGGATGTAGTCTAGAGAACATGATGCCCATATTCCCAAGAGGTGGAGTGAGTGGTTTTTGGTCATTCAATGGGTTATGGATGTTTGTCATCATTGGGGGGTGGTGGTTATAAGTTGCTATTGGTCGTGGTCAGGAAAAAAGCTAAACAAAGGAGATTAGATTTAAGGATCTCTTTCTGAAGGAAAAAAGGAGGCTATAGTATAGAAATGATGGGATAAAAGAGTGGATTGTTGAGTCTACTTTTGAACTAAAAAACAACTACTAGTCTCAAATATTTTACATTGGTTTGGATTTTTGTATATTAAGGTTATTATTGTTATACCATAAATATGTTTCTACTTTTATTTAACTATTTTATATATATATATAATTTATATAACTATGCACCTAAATTTTCACTGTACATTTAACAATGTAATGTAAATTTCTAGTCCTTAAGAGCTATTTAGGATAATAGAGAAATACAGGTTAGTTGTAGCTAGAGTTTTCCTGCCTGGCCCACAGTCAGGACAAATTTGTGTCACCCGCCCGTCCCACAGCCGCTCAGACCCAACCAAGTAAACACAGAGACTTATATTGCTTACAAACTGTATGGCCGTGGCAGGTTTCTTGCTAACTGTCCTTGTATCTTAAATTAATCCATTTCTATAAATCTATACCTTGCCACGTGGCTCGTGGCTTACCGGTGTCTTCACATGTTTCTTGTCATGGTGGCGGCTGGCAGTGTCTCCCTCCGACTTCCTGTTCTCTCAATTATCCTCTCTGTTAGTCCCGCCTATACTTCCTGCCTGGCCACTGGCCAATCAGTGTTTTATTTATTGACCAATCAGAGCAATTTGACATACAGACCATCCCACAGTAGTTAGTAGTTATTCATCTGTAACAATTAAACTTATAATCATGTTAGGTATGTTTTCAAGGTCAAATAGAGATATATTTTAAATAGATAGATGGTCTTCAAACACTTCAAGACCTACAGAATGTTGCATTTAAAATGTTTTAATAACATAAGGCTTTTCATGACAGTGAGACATGTTTGCTTCTGGCAGCATCTATCTACTTCAAAAAAGTATGGTGGGCATTGAAGATTGTGACAAAGTTAGTTACTGCGCAAAACATTGCCTTTGCCTTGACTGCTGACAGTATGCTGTCTACACTAGACAAGCAGGACACAAAAGAAAATGACTGCTAAACTTTGCCAAGACAAGGTAGGACAGTCTTCAAAATTCCTGCTTCACAGAAAAAGCTGTCAGATATTCTAGGCCTATAGGCCAAAGATGGATGCTCCAATATTATGAGGAACCTTGGGAGACTGTCCAGGCAGCCAGTTGTTTCTGTCAATTCTTAGTTTTGGAAGATGTTTGCTCTGTACTTTCTGTTTAGTCAGGTAATATTTTATCCTTCTCAGGTCTCTGATGGGGTTTAAGACTAAATAGTTATAGTTTTCCTCGTTACTGAATTCAGGAAAAAAAAACTCACAAAAGCAGTATAAAGTGTATAAGGTTGAGAGCCATAAAAACTTAAGTTGTGCGCCAGGCAGTGGTGTCACATTCCTTTAATCCCAGCACTCAGGAGGCAGAGCCAGGTGGATCTCTGTGAGTTCGAGGCCAGCCTGGTCTACAGAGCCAGATCTAGGACAGGCACCAAAACTACACAGAGAAACCCTGTCTCAAAAAAACAAAATAACAACAACACAAACAAAAACAAAAACAAAACAAAACAAAACAAAACTTAAGTTGTTTATCTAAGAAAATGTGTTAAGTCCTAGAAGGCTAATTTTAAGATAGTAACACAAGTTATAATATAAGCATTGGCATTGGGTATAAAAAGCTGGCAGCCCAAAGAAAACTCTGTCTACACCACATAGACAGAGAGATGCCAGAAAGGACTCAGCAGCTCCGGCCCTGGATGTTTGAAGTGTTGCTGCCCATGTGCCAATGGTGCAGAAGGTCTGCATTGTTTCCCATCCTGGCAGTATCAGACAGCAACAGATGTAAAGGAGCGGTTGAGTGTTGGGTGTTATAGGCTGTTAATTTTGTAGGTGTTGTTTTACAATAAGTAACTATTTTATTACCTATATGAGCTACTGCCATGAGGAAATGTAAACCATCTATCAGTGATTTGGTGGCCAGGTGGAGGGTCAGGGTTGGAGGGCTCTGGAGAGGCTGTGGATGAGAGATTAGGGGAAAATAAAATATATCTGAAGTTAGAGGAAAGGAGATCTTGATGGAGAAGAGGTGCCAAGTCTAACACCAGTGTCTTTCTATGGTGTCATGGAAAAGAGAAAAGGACAGAATGAAAGAGTCAGGATTGAGTGAGGAGACTTCTGGGTAGGATGATTGAAGATGTTTCCTGGTTCTTAGCTGGGCTGAAGATGGTGCCTCATGGGTTTTCAAACAGCTGGAAGCTCCTCTAAAAATTTAAGGATATGGCCATCAGACATGTCCATTAGGCAAAAATGTTTCTGAGAATCTAAATTAGGGCCACAATCCCACAGGAGCCTTTGAAGGCCCTAAGGCAGAGAAAAGAGTATCGGGAGGAGGAGTTGACTAAGGCTTTCATGGGAGAGAGAGACACCCAATAAGATTGTCAGGAAACACAGAGTTTTAAAGTAATACTACTCCCCTATACATTGCCTATTAACACTAATGATAACAGAGTTTGTACAAAATGAAGAGGGGCTTCAGGACTCCTGAACTCCTCTGAGAAATCATTCAGTCATAATATTGGGGTACACTAATAGGAAAGGAAGGATACCTCAGAGGAAGAAACCAAGAGCCTAGAAGATGGAGCCAAAAGCCATAGGATTGTTGAGCTCTAATCAAGGAACAGGCAATATCCCTGCCAAACTTCAGAGCGGTCACAGACTGTTGATTACTGCAAGTGCTCGGTTTTTGAAACCTCTGCATGGGTCTTCCTATATAGACTCTACCATGCTGTGGATATTGCTCTGTAGAAATAAAATGCTGATTGGCCAGTAGCCAGGCAGGAAGTATAGGCGGGACAAGCAGAGAAGAGAATTGTGGGAACAGTAAGGCAGAGGAAGAGACACCAGCCTGCTGTCCAGGGAGCAGCATATAAAGACAACAGGTAAAGCCACGGAACATGTGGAGACATATTGATTAACAGAAATGGGCTGAGTTTAAGTGTAAGAGCTAGTCAGTGGTAGGCCTGAGCTAAAGGTTGAGCAGTTTAATTAATATGTCTCTATGTGTTTACTTGGGTCTGAGCGGCTGCAGGACTGGCAAGTGAAAGAGATTTGTCCTGACTACCGGCAGGCTGGGACACAAAAAAACTTCAGCTACACTACCATGTGTGTTAAATGTGGAGCAAATACAAGGACCTGCACCCCAGCAGCCTCAGCTATAGCACTTTAGCTAAATTTAAGCAAGATTCCAAATCCTAAACAAGAAACAGTTCCATAACAGCTGATATATTGGGGGCTTCATATGTTATGGGGTGTGCTGGTAAGTTTTTATTGCCAAATCCACACAACCTAGCATTAACCTGGGAAGAGAGAACCTCAACTGATGAATGACCAAACCAAAATGGCCGGTGGTCATGTCTATAGGAGATGATCTTGATTGACGATTGCTGTGGGAGGGCCCAGCCTACTGGGCTGCACTGTCTCTAGGCATGTGGGTGTGGGCTGTATAAGAAAGCTGCCTGAGTAAGCCAGTGAGTGGGCCAATAAGTAGCATTTCTCTGTGGTTTCTGCTTCAATTCCTGCTTGAGTTCTTCCTCTGACTTTCCTCAACGTTGTATTGTTGCCCGGAAGTGTAAGCTGAAATAAACCTTTCCCTCCTCAGGTTACGTTTGGTCAGTGTTTTACCACAGCAACAGAAAACAAAGTAGAATATGGGGTAAGGGCATTTTGTATGTGGGATCAGTATACATGACTTGTGATCAACAATGACCTGTACATCTTTGTAATATGATCATAATTTCTATTAAAAGATAAGGTCTAACTCTCTATCCTTTAAAGACAGACTGGCCACAGTGATTTCTAACAAGCTGAATGCTACACCATAGAAAACAGTGCAGCTTCACTTGGTTGTCTTGTCTGTGTAGGGATAGTGGAGCCCCTATTAACGTTATTCAGCTAACCTGAAGCCATTGAGCTTAGGATACCTTGTGGGGGACCAGCTGTTCACTGCTCAACTCAGTGACCTTCTAAGATCAGGTACTAATAATAGCACAGCCTTAGCCACCATCAGATGGCAGTCTGATTTTATTAAGTGTTGCAAGTCACAACCATCAAGATACAGTGCCTCTGAACCCATGGAAAGTAGAAGATAATAAATGTCTGTTGTAAGACACTAAATGTGGGAGGTGATCTATCACAGAAATGGATTGCCAAACAAACAAAGCACTATCCTTCATTCCGTGTGAGTGAAGACCCTTGGAGCTCAGAGAAGCTCAGTGCGGACTCTAGTCAACACCTGCAGGCTTCATTCAGGCTCCTCCTGTCCATAGTTGGAGACTTCCGGTGGACTCCAGGCCCTACTTTCTCTGACACCAATGCTTTAGACTTGACTCCAGTAATCTGGGACCTTTGCATTTGCTAATCTCTTTGGAGAGTATGGATCTTTCTGGACTTTCCCTGATGTCTATACAGGCACATTTTGGCCTCACAAGACCATATCTTTCCATCCTCAGGTTTTCTGACTGTAGGGACTCAGGGCACCCTGCCAGCCCTACAAACAGGCTCCATTTTCCTTGATGCAATGGCCCGCCTCTTCTCTGCTCTTCAGGCTGCACGTAATGGGAACAGATACAGTGTATTTTCAGAAAGATGGGAATGAGGCTTACATAGATACTTTCACAAACTTGGGGAGGACTCTTAACTTTGACTTTCAAAACCCACAATGTGGGAAGGGGCAGGTCGCAGGAGAACTAGATTAGGGCTCTCCAAAGTGCAGGGCACAGGCACTGCTGTCTTGATGATGCCACCCACCAAGAAGAGGGGCAAGCTCTGTGTCTAGTGCTCTCTGAAATCATTAAGACAGCTTAGCTAGAGACGGATTGTCCTCATGGTCGGGGGGCGGGGGGTGGGGGGTGCGATGGTGAATCTTCAAGTGTACAGCTTATTGTTGCTGCAACTCTGAGAAACTGCTGCTTGATTTCCACTTTTTCCCACTGCTGTTAAATTTGGAAGCATTCCATTGTCATCTCTGAAAAGCATTACTGTTCTAATAAGGCCTCCTGGAGCCTCGAAGCAACCCTCAGAGGGCAGATAATTTCCCTGAGTTAAGCCACCGACACAAAGGTGCCCATTCACAGTCTGTCCCAGAGTTTGAATGTGAAGCTGACATCATTGTCATCAGCAGCTCAGGGGTTTATTTTGTGGCTGCAGTGGCAGCATTTGCATTACATTTCTATGGTGCAGCCTAACCCCAAAAGACCAGACTGAGATGCCAGCTGCACCACATACTAGCATGGTGACCTTGAACTTACTAATTCATCGCTCGGGCCCTCATGTAGGCTTAGAGTGTGGGCATGCGCCAGGCTTCCCAGTGAGCCCTCCCTTCCAGCAAAACTGCAGCTGGTGGGCAGAGCCTCAAAGGAAAAAGAACACCAGTTTAGTCCACACGCAACTGCAGGACAGCATGGGCTGAATATCATAATAAACACGTGACTAAAACTCAAGCATTGACTGACACAGGATGGTCAGGAATGGGGAGCCTTAAATGGTCTTTGATAGGACACTGCATTGGTTCACTAGTTTGCTAGTGACTGAACGCATGAAGCCTCACCTGATGGAGGAGGATTCACTCCCTCTCCCCAGGCACAGCTTTCCTCCAGGGCTCCAGCAAAATTAATGTACCAAAACACACATGTAACTATGATGTTCAGAGTAGAGGCCTGAAGTTTGAGTAGTGCTGCCATTTCTTCATAGAAAATGAGAGAGAATTGGGAGCCATATTTTTTGTTTGGCTTTGTGAAGATACAGGGAAGGCCCTTGCCAATAGGCTCGCTCCTCTCTGTGTGTTTCCTATGTGCCTACGCAAAATTCTCCGCACTGCAAATATCCGGGGAACACAGAATTCTGCTAGGTACAAGCTACAGAAATGAAATGGGTAAGTCTAGGTGGACTCCTTCAGGAGCTTGGTTTCCTGAGGAACATCAGAAAAGTACTGGTCTAGAGGACAAGAGATGTGTGTGTGTGTGTGTGTGTGTGTGTGTGTGTGTGTGTGTGTGTGT
>CABHPP010140462.1:0-17978 GCA_902168425.1 Peromyscus attwateri | reverse complement strand
TGTGTGTGTGTGTGTGTGTGTGTGTGTGTGTGTGTGTGTGTGTGTGTGTGTGTAGGCTATGGGGAAGGCCTGTGCAGGAGGCCCTGGGTAGATTTGTTATTTTAAAAATTGAGAGTCACATTGAATTATAACACTTAGCTTTGGCAGAGAAAATTCAGAAACCTCAGTGTTTCTTCTACAGAATTCCAGAGTTGGGCTGAATTAACAGCAGTGAAAGAAGTCATGGCATCTCGCACTGCTCTGTGTTTACTTTTTCTTTTTGCCAGAAAACCCTGTCTGTTTCCTTGGAGATTCTGCGTTTTTTCCAAGGCAGCCTCCCTTTTCCCAGCCCCAGCCCCAGCTCTGGAACCTAGGAAAGGTGTCAGATCTTCTCTGGCACTTCTGTGACTTTGCTTCCTGTTCGTGCTGCAGGAACCCCGTATCTGTGTAGTTGTTTCTCCCACGGAGACTGAAGGCAGGACAGTGTTTCCCCATGTCGTTGCCTGCTGTGCCCCGTTCACTCTCTGACTCCCAGGAGGCATTTGAGAGATGTTTGGAAGAAGGAGTAACACTGCTGAGCAACCTTGGCCAGGTGACAGTTCTTGAAGAAGAGTCATGATCATGTCATGTCTTTGCTGGGCAATCTAAGATTAAATTCCTACCTTTCAGTACCCCGATTATCATCTATTCCACATTGCCTCCGCTGAGCTCCTTAATGTTTCCCCAAGTACCCTGCACTCCTAGTGTTTGGAATTCTGTGTTTCCTTCAGCTTACATAACTTTCTGTACTACCTCAGCAGCTCCTGTTAAGACAGTAGTCCCTTGCTGAAGATCAGTTTGGATACCCATCCTTCAGGAAGTCTTTCCAGGTACTTCCGGTAGCAGGGTTTCCCTCCTTTCTTATTTTCTTTCTTTGGATTCAGTTTTATCACCCTGCTGTCTTACTCTTGTGAATTCGTTTATTCAACAAGATTTATTGAAAACTTAGGCTGGGTCAAGAGTCACTCAAGAATGTAGACATGGGGAGATGGAAAAGGACTAGAACTCACCGTTAAAGTGGAGTTGAACATGTGGACACAGGAAGAGGTAGTGATAATAAAATGGAAGCAGAGCAACAGGAGGGATGCCCAGAATTTGCCTTTTCACCACTCATCAGTGCTTGGAACTGTTTCCTGTATTTTTATATGTTTGCAGTGTATGAGGTAAAAATATGACCTTGTGTATTCATTCTGCCACCGAGCAATGTGCCCCCCAGCTCCCATGTTTTGTATTTTGAGGCATTATGCTTAAAGTGTTGTTTAGAACCCATTTCCATCTCTCAGAACATTCATGATACATGGTAGACACTAATTGCTACTTATCAAATACATTGCTATAGTATACTCTTTTACTTTTTCCAGCTAGTTCATATTTGTGTCTTGTTTAAAGTCCCTAAAAGATCTTTTTGATTATTTTATGGTTCTATGTTGCCCTTTCTTCTTAACCATATGGCTTCCAACACGGTCTTAGTACACAAAGATCAGTTCTTATAGCCAGGAAATGCCTTGCATATAATCCTCTCTCACTGCATATATTATCCATTTAGTACACTAACATCCTTTGAAGTTTCCCCTTTCTTAGAAAGGAAAATGATATCCCCATTTCGGTCTTAATTAAGCTACACTATCTTTTAAACTCTGCTAACCATCTGCTATATCCTGGGCACCATTTTCAGTCAGAAGCACATAAAGATTAAAAAGAAACCTCAACATTATAATTTTTGAAATGATGTGGGACATGAGAGGAGGAAGTGCTGTGTTTTGGTGAAAAACTCCAAGTCCAAGAATGCTAAGTGAGAATCTGGTCTTCTTGGTCATTATGAAGGCATATTTCAAAGTGACAGTCTGGAATGAATAATTTTATTAGCTAGGTTTGTATTTTTAGGACTTAGAAACATGGATCTTCATTTTCACTCCAATCCTGGGTCTTGAAAATGTTAGAAGTAGTCCTTCTCTGTCCCCATACCAGGGCTGACTTCTAAATCCCAGCTTTTTTAACAGTCTGTAACTCCAGTTGGGATCTTGTAACTAAATATAGGGTCCTTTAAACTTGGTAATAGAATTAGTTTTCTGAGTGTATGACCAAAAATTATGTCAAAAACATTCAGTGAATCCAAGATATTTCTGGCAGTGCTCATCTGTGTTGCACTATACACCACTCTAGCCTTTGTTATGGATGCATGTGCACTTTGTATGGTATATGCTGCTATGCTGCCACCCACTTCTAATGATTGATGTCTCGAGACACATGTATACAACAAACTATACTGTTTTTACTATACACAGAAAACTTTCTGCTTTTTTTTTACAGCCACATGATTTCATTTTGGAAAAGATATTTTTAAAGAGCTGGGAGATGGCTTAGTGGTTAAGAGCACGTATTGTTTTTCCAGCAGACCAGGTTTGGTTCCCAGCATCTATACGGTGGTCAACAACTGTTTGTAACTCTAGTTCCAGAGCACCTGGTACCCTCTTCTGTCTTCTTGGGAACTGCATGCCCATGGTGCACAGACACATGCAGCAAAGCAGCCATATACATAAAATAAAAAATTTAAAAAAGACTTGTAATCATTTCCTGCCATGATTCTTCAACATGTATGCATTGAATGAGTATATTTAGAATGCATTGTGGTAAGAATGTTTGATTTCAACAGTTGCTGTCTACGTTGCTAATTTGAGTTTCAAGAATAATGGCTAAATTTTGCCTTGGGGTTAGGGCAGACTTTCCCTTTCTGAGCTGGCTCTTTCTTAGCATTGGCAATAGTAAAATCAAAACACTGAGATCTGAAAATCATTGAAGATACTGTGTTCCATAGTATTAAATATCCTGCCAAAATTTAATTCTCTCTGTAAGAATAACTAAGCACATCCACCTCAATAGCATGCTAATTTCCTTCTGTTTTTAATAAAAGGTAAAATTATTTTTATATCTAGAAATTGTTTTAATTAAAAAAACTGGACATCCATTTATTGTTTATGTGTGTGCAATAGCATGAACCATGGGCCACATTTGGAGGTCAGAGGACAACTCCAGGGAGTTGACTCTCTCCTTCACACTGTGAGTTCCAAGGATTGAGTTCAGGTTGTCAGGTTTGGCTGCATATACTTTTATCAGCTGGGCCACCTCTCCAGCCCTAAAATAAGCTTACTGATGATGTACAATTAGCAAATGTTTGATTTGTGTATCTGTTTTATATACTTATATATCCAGGGCACTGTAAAACTTTCTCACATAGAAAGGGATGGCAAATGAAAAGGGTTTAGGAAGCCTTTGTTTAACTAATATGTTCTACACCAAGTACAAACAGGGAGATTCACAGTCATTCCACTGAATGAGAAAATTAACTCCATACTAAACCGAGAGTTCAACATTTCTTTTGTTTTAGTTGCATGAGTATTTTGCTTGCATGTATATATGTGCACGTTGTGAATACCTGCTACCCACAGAGGCCAGAAGAATGTCACGTCCCCTGGAACTGGAGTTACAGATGGTTGTGAGCCTCCACGTGGGTGCTGGGGACCTGTCCTCTGCAAGAACAGCAAGTGCTCTTTACTACTGAGCTATCTCTCTAGGCCCTATTTTTATACTTATAAATACCTTTTAAAAATCAAGACAATATTTCTTGCCTGTGAAAATTACATGAAACTCAAGTCTGAATGTGCAAACTGTCTCATCAGAGCACTTGCACGTGTGTGTGTGTGTGTGTGTGTGTGTGTGTGTGTGTGTGTGTGTGTGGTGTGTAAATGGCCACCTTCACACCACAATGGTAAAGTGGGTAGCTGTGGCATATTGAATAGGCTGGCAAGTCAAAGTTCTTACTCTCTGGCCCGTGCAGAGAAAGTGCTACCTGTGCCTACAGTGGACCACAGGCAGGGGAAAGACCGTGGAGCAGTTCCCACGCTGGCTGCACAATAAATCACCTGTTGAGTTCCCAAAACAAATCAGTGCCAGGTCCCCACCCTCGATAGTTCTGGAATGAATTGGTTTGGGGTGGAGGTGCTTTTAAAACTTCCTGGTAATTCCAACAAGAGTCAGGGCTGAAAGCCTCTGGATTAGCGAATGACTGCATGAGGTTCAGAATTTCTCAAGTGTTGGGCAAGATAGTCACAGACCCGTGTCTGCTTGGAGCATAGTGAGCTGCAGCCTTTCTTTGGAGAAAGCAAGGCAGTTACGGAGGCTGAAGGAGAGAGAGAAATTATTGTTTCTCTATTTATAAAGCTCAGTTCTGAGCTTCTCTCTGCCCTTGAACTGGTAGTTCAGACATGTCCCTGGACTTCTCCGGACTATGTACACGTGTCAGGCAGGCCCCCTTGGGGGGCATAGCACACACCTTTGCAGGAATCCCTGCTGGGTCACTTTTCAGGATACACCCCAACAGGCGACCCTTACTATGTCTTTGCAGTATGCCTTCTATAATAATTGGTGGTCTCACAGGGAAGGGGGAAAAGACAACTTTATCAGAATCCCATTCTCAGCTAGCTCTGTCAGCACCACTGGCACAGGATGGTTATGGGGCTGCGAGGCTGCTCTGAGCTATTATTGTGCCTGGCTCCTTCTCAGCACGACTCAACGCAGACAATACAGCACACAGAGAGCATGGGGGATGAACAGTAAATATGAGGCCTTGGATTTTTTTTTAATCTTGTCAGTTTTTCCCTGATTTCTGTCCTTTATCCTAGCCCCTCTGCTATATAAGCTTCTCAAAGCTAATGCCCATAACGCCACCACCCACTGGTAGCAGCAGGCTGCTGGGCCACTGTGGGGTTCTCACTGAGGTTATTTCCAAGGCCTGCCATTATGCAGCAACTGTCTGTGCTAACCCGGTGGCATAAGCTTGCTCCAACACCTTCCCCTCTGGTTTCTCTACACTGGGGGCCCAAAAGCAGTGACAAGAGTGCTGTCCTCCAGACTAACTGCCTGGCTCAGACAGCACACATCACATCCCGCCAGAGGTGGAGTAGCCCCTGCTGAAAAAGAAGGAATGCTGGGTAATTATGGAACTCAGAGGGTGCTTGACATCTCTGCCACCACTTTAAGAAAGTTAAAAATATTTCTCAGATGTATTTCTTTGCCTTTTGTAGATTCCAGTCCTCCATCTCCCTTTGGTTTATTAAGGGCTCCCGTCATTAAACCTACGGTGGCATGCAGTCAAGCTCTGCAATGTCCGCTAGCTGCTGAGGCTGCTGGGAATGACTCCCAACAGAGGCCACATAGCTGTTTGGAAGTGAAAGATGACCCTAGGTTTTGCTTCTTTGAAACACCTCCCCAGAACAAGTTATTTCTTTTACACTTATGTGACTTTGGTTGCTTTCCACAGTGGCTTATGGATGCCCAAATTTGCAAACTATTGCTACTTTGGTTATTGTGAAGGTCACCTGTATACAGTCCCCTATCTCAACATACAGAGGTGATGATGAAGCAACTATCTCAAAATGAATTTGTCATTAGCACAGGTACCTCTGTGCTTTACAGACCAC
Source organism: Peromyscus attwateri (assembly GCA_902168425.1). Classification (NCBI taxonomy): domain Eukaryota; kingdom Metazoa; phylum Chordata; class Mammalia; order Rodentia; family Cricetidae; genus Peromyscus; species Peromyscus attwateri. Next base: position 12,483 of record CABHPP010140462.1, on the reverse strand, counting down.
AGGGAAGCAGCTGGGGGCTGAGGACCAGTGGCTCACATGAGCTCTTCTTATGTGGAATACACATAGGCTAAGAACCGTTTTATTTAACTATGGAAATGTGGCTTTGCAGAGGACTTAAAAACAGAAAACCCAGTGGCTACAGAAGAACAACGGAAGGAGAGCTGGCCTCTCTTGGTGTGAAGGGATCTGCAGAGAGGAAGTCAGGTGCCTGAGTCTTCATAAATGGAATGTAGCCTTGCAAACAGTTTCAAATCAGCAAATATGCTCTGTATACTGAAAGCTATATTTGTCATGACCTTATTAATGACTTGTGAAATCGTGTGGGCGTGTTTGGGGTGTGACAGCTCCAACAAGGTGACGCAAAGAAAAGGAAGTGTCTCCCAAGCTGTCAATACCCACATGTGGGCTCCCAGCACTGTCCTGCTCGCTTGGGCACAGGTGCCCTCTAGAAGGGGTCACAGATGCACAGGGAGGCCACCCACTCACCTCATATGGGGATATGTGTAAGGCCAGAGAAGAGTGAGGAAAAAATATGACTGCAGTTAACAGAGAGGCTCCAAATGTATCTGAGCTAGGTAGAACATGTGGGAACCTGAGCAGAGGGCCAGGGGAAGCCCTGTGGCTCACAGCTTTGGCTCACAGGGCCCCTGTGAGGACAGGAGTTCTAGAACCCTCCAGGAACCCACTTATTCCCATCAAGTGTGCGTCTGGTCTCTTATGTTACTCCTTCAGAACTGTGGTCAGTCTTACGCTATATTGGGCACACATGAACATGGACCAAGATGACATATGCAGATTCGGCTATACTTTATTCCATACCATGTTACAGAAAACAACAATGACAGCTGACAAACCGTTACATCCTTCATAATACAGACAAAATACAATCGGCAACACATATGCAACATGTGGTATTCCATTCTCGTTGCTATGTGTCATGTTGAAGCATAATGAGTATCTGAGGTACTAACCCCATTACAAAGTACACAACTCAGTGCATCGTAGAGACAAAGGGGGAAAGAAAAATAAGGAAACAAGGAAAAATGGAAAGTCCACTCACAAACAAAGAACGTAGATTTTATATGTGCCTCTAATATATGCTGCTGTGAAAGGGGGCAGTGAGAACAGGAAATTGCTTATTTCATTTGAGATTTAAAAATTTTCAGTTTGGTATACGAGGAAACGGAAGGCTAACATACAGTTTCCTCTGTGTACAAGCCAGGAAAAGAGAAGGAAGTTATGCACAATTATGCAGCATATTTCTATGTATAGGGGCAGGCAACGATCTACCCCGGTATGTACAACCTAAACATCCTCTTATATAACAGAAGATTACAAACCATAATATTCACAGATGGGTGTCTGCCACGGACGCATACTTAGGGTACTGATTATAGTGGCTGTCACATACACAGAGAGGGAAGGGTACCAAGAGGTCTTGGTTTTCCCGAATCTCCACAGGCTCCCTTGGAAGCTTTTCTAGTCACTTGAGAGCTAGAAATACATTCTCATCCTTGCATGGCAGCGCCCCCTGACTTACACCTCTAATTTTTTTGGCTAGTACAGCAAACACATTTTTGTGTCCTATGTATCTTGTATTTCTTAATTAATTAAACGGCTCCCCTTAAGAAGATGGAAACTAAGTGCCATACTTCCTTTCCAAATACTGTGTGCAGTGAGGGGGAGTGGATACACTCGCCATGCCAAGGGGTCCGTGCTATTCCTACCAGCTGTCTAAACTCAAGCTATTCCTTCATAGAAAAATAATCTCACCAAGCATTCCAGCGCTTTCTCAATAGTATAATAACAGGGTAATGAATGTAGTCTGTACTGATTTTCATGATGCCCTCAGAGAGAGCAGGAGAGAGAAGCAGGGGAGGGGGAATATGACTGTGCTAGGCTGGAAGGGGGCAGACACTGGATTTCCTTCCTTGATGACAAGGTTGGGAAGCGGAACCCTTCTAACCTGAGAGGTGCCTGACTTGAGGCAGACCCCACACCAAGCAGTGTTGTCTAACTTCCCAGGAGAAGCTGTCTAGACAAGGACATGGATCTCTAGTTGCCTTTACCTTCTTACTTGAAACCTTTTAACATTAGCATGGAGCTCCTGACTTACACTTAGTGAAATATAAGCACGATGCTCCACCCCCCCTCCACATGAATGGAGGATTCTAAGCAAATCACAGGGGAGGCTGTTTTTAATTACACATAAAGTTTTCTCCCCACGTAAAGAACTCCCAATTTAATTATACTTTAAATCAAAATACCTGTAAAGACTTCCCATGGAAGGAATGTATGAAAGAGGGATGAAAATTATTCCAGGGCAGCAAACAGTAAACACCGTCACCTTGTGTGACATGTTTGCCTTCTTCCAAACCATTCAGGAAGCAATTCCTTGCTCAGTGTTTGCAAGATCGCAGTTCCTGCTCCCGCTGGATAGGCTAGAGGGTGGGTTATGCCTAGTACTCAGAGACAATGCCTTTGAAAGTTTAGGAAGCTGGCTCTCCTTCCAGGGACACACTGGGTTTGACTACAAAGAAGCCCACCCCTCATTCAAGAATCAGAAAGCCCTTGTCAAAGTGGATCATAATTCCTAGTCCTGACCCTAAAACTGTGACACCTTTCAAGCTCTTAGTTTTTCCTCTTTTCTCGGGAGCAGTAAAACATAAAACAATGTGCACAGATGTGTTTCCATGGGGATTTGTGTCAGGAAGTGCAAAGGGCACGCTTTATGTGAAGTTTCCTAACTGCCCCTTGGGCCCAGCTTTCCTGGGATTCTGTGGTGAGGCTGCTTGTGGAAAAGGCTGGCACTGGGCAGCTCCCCCAAATCAAGGTGCAGTGTATGCTGGAGTCCTCTCTCCCTGTGACACAAACTTGCCTTCATCTTTCAAGGTCCCAGAGCTCCTTAAAACAAGGAAAGCCAGACCTTTCTTTGCCACTTCTATTCTTAAAGCAAAATTCCCCGCATTGCTTTTAAGAACTGAATTTGAACAGTTATTACGGGAGAGTGGTTTAAAGTCTGGTACCCAGTGATGCCTTCTGAACGGCTTGGAATGTTTCTGAACAATCTAATTCAAAGGTGCTTTGTTGTAAGTGAGCAAAAAATTTTAACTGTAGATAATTTTTAAATTTGCCTTTTAAGCATTAATCAGCCAAGATGGCTTCCAGGACTCACCCCGACAGATTTTTTTTTTTTTGCACCCAAGTTTTAAGAAAGATATTCTTCACTATTTTCTCCAGTTAAAAAATAAAGAGCATAACAGAGCTAATGGAAAAAATAAAATATTGACATGACCCAGAACACATGTAAAAGTTGCCTTGCTTTCTACAGGTTAAAAGGGAAAAAACTCAAAAAACAAACAAACAAACAAACAGCCTTCATTCCTGTCTTTGTTCTTGGTGCTTGTTTTTCTACCCACAACCTACTCAGAAACTATTGAAAATGCTAAGCAGATTCTGGGCTCCTATAAATATGGGGACATTTCCAATAAAAAAGAAAACCCCACATTTCCAAACATCCTCAAAAGTAAGCAACGGGTCGAGCCCCACTGTCTGGGACCATGGTGTTTAGTCAGTCAGAAAGCATGGGGTTTGTTTTAGCAATAAGAATATCCTTCCTGGTGGTTGAAGAATGTACTCTGTTCTCAAAGAAAACACACATTGTCTTGTGCCACTGTGTGCTTTCAAGTGCAGACATTACTGAGGAAGTGTGAACACCAAATGTGTTGTCTTAATGTATTTAAGACATGGCTGGCGAAAGCATGAAAAGCTTCACAGAGACACTGTGCAGCAGAGGGAAATCAAACAGAATCAAACACAAAAGACTGAAAAGAATACATGCCACGTATCAGTAAGCAAAGCTTAATCTTCACATAGTTCTTGGAAATCACAAGGTATCCAAATGCGTGCAAGGTTTTAAATAAATTGCAGAGAAAACAGGGTCTTGCCAGCTTCAATTTTCTTGTAAGTGAAATCCACCACAGGGGGCAGAAGGGAACTGATCCAGGAGCCTGGCACTGCTGGCCACTTCATTAGTGTTTTTTTTGTTTTTTATTTTTTTTTATTTTTGTATTTTTTCTTCTTCTTTTTCTTCCCAGAATGATGACAACTTAATCCTGGAAGGAGGAAAAGGGAAAATTGTTACATTAAGAAAAAAACTTACATCATTCATTTTTACTAAATTACTGGAGACACTAAAATTGGTCAGGCCAAATTGAGCCCACCGCTGCTCTCCACAGCTACACCGAGCACATGCATCGGAAGAGGTAGAATAATTTCCTTTATGAAAACATTTCTTAAATATGATAAACAAATGTCCCGACTATATTTTCTTCCCTTGAAATACTGTAACTCTGTGAATTTAAATGGACTAAATTCCTCCTGGACTATTTAGAGAAAAATATACCCAGCTAAATTCCTTCCCTAACCTATTAGAGGTAATGCTGGTCTTAAGTGCCTGGAGCACCAGAGCATTAGAAGGACAGATCATCACATTTGCTTGTATGGATGAGAAAGAGAAAAGTGGATCACACACATGCTTTTAAGAACCAGCCATGGTTGCCTTGGTTGCCTATCATCAGTTACATTATATTACCAGAATGAAAGCTGGGCAGCTTGGTACTCCCTTCCCAACATTCTGCACAACACTTCATGCTTCAAAGACACCGGCTTGAAAATGTAGTAAGGGTACCAGTGAGAATGAAGGGAATCCTCCTTATACATCTTTCTATACTTTTTAAAAGAGCTCTTATTCGTCTTTGTTGAAACTTGGGGTGGGAAAGAGAATGTCTAGTCGCGTGAAGTATGGAACTCCCAAGTTCACGTCCCATGGTTGAAGAAGTTGATGAATTAGTTCCACTTCATCCCAGAACTCACTTGACAACTAGGCTTAGAAGCTTGTTCCTGGTCACTGCCTAGTCATCATCTACAGGACCATCATCATCTACAGGCCTGCCTGCCATCATCTACAGGACCATCTTGTCATCCTGCTGGCCAAAGAAATGTTGACCAAAGCTGTCCCACAGATTTGACTATTTCAGAGTCCTTATCCACGTGCCCTGACACTACTCTCATGGGCTGCAGCACTGAGGACATTCCGTGCCTGGGAGTGAGCTAGCAGTGCATGAACCAAGAGTGCAAAAAGTTCCATTCTTATACTTAAGACACATTAGAACAACATTATCCCTACGCTCTACTGATCATCATTACTCTGATGAATTTTTAGAATTTTACCCCCACCTTCAGTTCTTTTCTTTCAATGGAGGTGAAATTCATGTAACACAAAATCATTTCAAGGTGTATATTTGGGTGGTACTCAGTCCAATCACATATAGTCATCTCTATCCAGTTTCAAAACATTTCAGCACTTTCAAAGGAGACTTGACGCCATTCACGGTAGTCATTCTCATTCTCATTCTCATGGTCCTTTGTCCTACCCACTGACTACCACCAACTATCTTCCTTTCTCTATGGCATTACCTATTCTGAATAGTTCATTAAGGGGAGTCACACAATGTGTGACCTGCTACATTTGGCAGCTCTCAACTAGCATAATTTTTTTAAGGTTCACCATGTTGTAGTATGTATCAGTACTTCATTATCTTATAAAATGTTTGAGTAATGTCTGCTGTGGATATCTGTATGCTGTGAATGTGTTGCTCTGATTGGTTAATAAATAAAGTGCTGATTGGCCAGTAGCCAGGCAGAAAGTATAGGCGGGACAAAGAGAGAGGAGAATTCTGGGAAGTGGGAGGCTGAGTGAGGACACGCTGCCAGCCGCTGCCATGAGAAGCAAGATGTAAAGTACCAGTAAGCCATGAGCCACATGGCAAGGTATAGATGTATAGAAATGGGTTAATTTAAGATATAAGAACTAAATAGCAAGAAGCCTGAGCCATTAGGCCGAACAGTTTAAATAATATAAGTGTCCGTGTGTTTATTTGGGTTTGAGTGGCTGCGGCCCGAATGGGACTGGAGATAACTCCAGCTACAAATGTCTCATTATATGGCTATATCGCATGGTCCTTATCCATCAGTTAATTTATGCTTGAATTGTATTACCCTGTGGTAGTAGTTTTACAGTAGTAAAACTGATGTGGCAAGTGGCGAGTGTTTGCTCCAATACCTGATTTGAATCTTTTGGTTATATACCTGCAGGTATAATTCCCAGGTCAAATGGAAACTCTACTTTTAAAGTTTTGGGGAACCGACAAAACTTTCCATAGTGAGGGCACTGTTTAGCTCCTTGCTTACAATGAAGAAGTATTCAAATTTCACCACACCCTTGTCAACACTTGTTTGTTTTTTCTTTGTTTTTTAACTATAGTTATTCTGTTATGGTGAACTGACTTACTTCTATTGATCTGCCTTTTCCTAACAGTTAGTGGTGTTGAACATGTTTTTAATGAACTTATTTGTCATATGGAAATGCTTCTTCAGAGAAATATCTATTCAATTCATTTTGTTGTTGCTGCTGAGTTGCAGTTCTTTGTGCACTTGGGACATTAATTTCTCATCAAATATACAACTTGAAAATAACTTTCTAATGTGAACTGCCAGTGACAACATTCTTTGGAATTTGATGGAGTTCAATGTAATATTTTTATTTCATTGCTTATGCTTTTGGTGTCACATTTAAAAATGCACAGTGAAATCTAAAGATTTGATCCTATGTTTTCTTCTATGATTTCCTATAGTTTTGGTTCTTTCATTCATTTCATGCATTTTGGTTATGGCATGAAGGAGGTATCACCTTCTATTCTTGAAACTTCTCTGCCACCTGACTGGATGGGATGTAAATCAAAGCCTCTGATCATGTTTCCTGGAGAGGTCTTGGTCTTGAGAGATACTGCACATAAACCCTTTGCTACCTCCAAATCCTAACTCATCCATTGTTATTTTAAATATTTGCTGCTCTGGGTAGCAATCTCTATCTATAGGAATCTATCCCTCACCTCTGCCCAAAAACACCTTTATTAAATCTCTTCTAGAAGAAGTCACAAGCATAGCACAAGCAAGAACATGGAACAACCCCTAGAGCTCTACCTCCACCTCTTTCTTCCAGAAAAAGAAAGAAAATGCACTTTGCACACATTCTGAGCTAGGCATGAAAATTCTTTCTAAGGTCCTTGAGATCAAGGAGAGAGAACACTTGTCCCTACAGTATTTCCACAACACTTTCTATTTCAAGCATCCTTGTCCAGTCCCCATCTCACCACCAATTTTGACCTTTTTATCAAGCAGATGACAGAGATGTCCTTTTTATATCATGAAGCTGAAGCTGAATGAGGTCCCAACTCTTCCAGGGAGACTACCCCTCCATCCAGAAGAGCTGTGTGTGTTTGCTGTCTAGGCATGGGACCCTTATGACTCTCCCCAAACGATGCAGTCTTTCCTTGGTTCTCCTCACTCTTACCACTGTAACCAACAGAATGGAGACCTGGTGCCCAAGCTGACTTGTTAAACCAGACACTTAGTTCCCCTGGATATATTTCCTTTGAGGAAGCAAGTTAAAGATGCGTGTAGAATAATTATATTACTGACTAAACCAAGTCTTATCCCTAGCAGGACACAGGCATAGCTCAGGTACATAGGAAATAGTTGAGGAAGAACAGAAAATAAAAAGGAAGGATCCAAAAGCATAGGGATGGGTAGGAATGGCACATTCACTAACGCTAAACAGATTTTTCTTGTGGCTGGGACAGTTGGAACTATAAGCAGCTATTTCAGCCACACTGCCCACTTGGCTTGGTATAGAGAAGAAAGTGATTGACAGACACAGCACCAGTCAGGAGTGGTGGGAAGGATTTATCCTTTGGTGTAGGAAAAATATATTTTTTACTTCACTACATTATATTCAAAAAGAATATTTTGATTGACAATATGTGTGACTTCACATAACAATAAGCTATGTTGACACCATACACTTTACTATCCTCTCAAGTTCATTAAAGATGCTTTCTACACACTGATACTATTTATTTGGCCTTGGGTTGTCCTGATTCTGACTGCAATCTGTAGGAGAATCATACATGCTTAACCTAAGATGCAGCAGAATTAGATATTAAGGGCCATACACACTAGCAATAATAGGCTAGTAAGTGGCGAATGCAGTGGTTACGGCAAGTCTGTCACTTAGCTTTGGGTTTTGATGTTTAGTGGAAGAACCTAATAAGAAGAAAATAGAGGAGGTGCCAATGACAGTATACCTCCCACCTCTGTGAGGTGACTCTGAAAAGCTCACACTGTACCATCTTCCCTGCCTGATGCTTGTACAGAGCACAGGATGCTCATCTTCCCACCTTGGGCATCATTAACTGAAAGCACATAAAACATTTTTAGAAATCTAAGTACAATCAAGTATTTCATGGGTGGGGATTTAGGCTGAAGGAGTGAAGATATGCTTTGACAGGCAAGTAAACTATGATGTCTCACATTTGGTTGTTAATTAAAGGACATCACAGGCACAATACAAATGAACAGTGAACACAAACTGTAAGCTGAATGGTTGGTGTGCACAGCCGCTCCTAGGTATGTAAATCCTAAGACAGGTGGGCGCCATTTTTATCTAGTTTTCAGTTTTCACAATGAGTTTTCTCTAAAATGAATGTTTTAAAGAAGAAATTGGATTCGATTGATAAAATCCTTATTCAGAAGTATCTACATAGAGCTTCTCAGCTATAAATATTAATTAATTGGATCACTGGTACCCATAATGCAACTTTGTTCTGACCCATGTGCCCTATGAACTAGATATTTTTTGGATTCAATTTTCTTAAAACCAACTGTCAGCATCATGTGATGGAAGAGATGAGAAATGAAAATGAGGAGTCCTGCTGTGCAGGTGGATGACCTGTGGGAGAGAGTCCGCCTGGTAGGATTTTTACACCAACCATCAGACACAGACCAATTGATTAGATCATCTCATACCCGCCACCAACTAGGCTCAAGAGACTAATTAGAGAGAGTACTGCCTGCGCGGGCACCCCATTGACACCTAATTTGCTCAGCCAAAGCCTTTGGGGAAAATGTATTATCTCTGCAGCTGCACTTCATGCATTTCTGATTTGAGGCATAAGCAAGGAATGCTCCATCACTCTTTGGAGCAAGCTGAATGCAGAAGCCCTTAAGTGCTAAATGCAAGCAAACAGACTAGAATTAAAGACAGGCCAGGCTCTTTCCAATTCCCTCTGTGCTCTCTGGTAAATCTCTGTGTGTACAGACACACACCACTCCACACATGCACGCCGTTTACATGCCGGAGGCAGAGCAGAACTGAGGCCCCAGATCTGGGTGTCCCCATGTGATCAGATGGGCCGTGTTTCATGCTGGCCTGTTCAGCCTTTCCACGGTGTGGTGTTTATTTTTATTGTGGGTTCTCCTAACCCCACCACCCGACCCTTGTCTGCTCACCGTCCCTCCTCAAAGTATTCTTTTCTCTACAGGGAGACATTTTCAAACACATTCCCCTCTCAGCCTTACCAGAGAAAAGCAGTTATTTTGTTCAAAATTAAAACAGCTATGTGTTTTCCTTTAACCACCTGAGTTATGAACAGGATGTTCTCAGGGTGTAGGTGTGGCTGAGCGGTGAGTGGCTCATTTCCTCCATTGCAGAGATTCCTGAAGAAGGCTCTACTTAACTGAGGGGGAACACTAACTTTTGACAGAAAGGAAGCTCCCTCATACAGCAAATCCACGATAGGATTTATCAAACAAGTTCTCTTTTAGCAATGGAAAATCATTTCATCGAGTTTAGTTTGATCTGCTTCCGAGTTAAAGTAAAACTAATGCTAAACTCCCTCTCAGATGGAGAGACCCAAGTAGAGGCACATAGGGGGCATTTAAAGGTAAGTATTTAATTACATGCTTGGAAAAAGGAAATAAACAATCCAGGTAATACGGAAAACTTGGGTGGCTTTGTGCCACACCTAGAGGACTCAGGCCGTGGGTGTCCATGACGGACAAAGGAGAAAACCAAAAGCAAAGGGACATGCTGTGGCTTTGTGCCACACCTAGAGGACTCAGGCCATGGGTGTCCATGACGGACAAAGGAGAAAACCGAAAGCAAAGGGACATGCTGTGGTGCAGCTTTCTTGGAGGACCCACTGGACTGAGGCCTTCCCACTCACTGCCGCACGAACGAATTCGTTTTCCTACTACTCAATGACTAATTTCTAAGAAACTGCTTTACCTGCATGGCTTTTAAAGCAGTATTTAAAATTGGAACTATCTGAGTTTCCATCAATGGGGTCTTGTGGTCACCAGATGGTTTTTCTAAAGGTACTGAGAGACAGGTTTGAAAATACTTGGAAATTAGAGCCTTTATTACAGGGCATAACTGTGTGTGGAACTTCTCCTGGTTCTGTAGAGCAGAAAGTTCAGAATCGTTCCCTTAACTTTCTTGTCTATAAGATTTCACATGAAAAGTGTCTAGTGTCTGGGAAGGCCCACCGACCGGTCTCTAAGGCTCTGTCTGTGTCAATTTGTTTAAAGCACTAAGAAAAACAGTAAATCTTTGTACTCAATTCATCTTCAATAAGAATTTGCTATTGCACAGAATTAAATGTACAAATAAGACAATAATTGCTATGTACCCTGGGACAAGCCCAGATATCACACACACACACATATAAATACATTCTCATTTGTGTGCACGTACACACCACATGGACAGCTTTTATTCTGAACATTTTTTATCAGTGTTGGAATCAGTTCAGAAAATATGGTGACAGTTTAAATTACTATCTTTTTGAGTGAGTTTGTATGATTTAGCTAGAAATACAGGTTTTCTTTCAGAACTTCTGAAACCAGTGTTTCCCAGTTTCTCTAGCCCTGTACTGACTCTTTAGGGGGTGAGAGGGAGTGTATAAAACAGACAGAAGCAGGAACTTAGTTAACCTGCTTCTGTAATTTATTTCTGGTTTCTGACAGTCATGTTTCTTCCCTCCAGAAGAGAAGACATCTTTGAGACCAGCAAGATACTATTAATTAAAACGAATACAGAGAAAGACGGCTTTGTTTTAAGCTTACCAGAAGGCCCATCATTCAAAACAGCCCAAATCCTTTCAGTTGAAAGCTGTTTGGTAACATCCATATGGACGCACAATTCACTAATTGCAGCAACTCTGCACATTTTAAGCTTTTGTGCCAAAGTGGTGATTTTAATTAGAAAAACTTCAGGCGAAGCTGTAAGTCTGACGTCTCAAAACAAAGCATTTTTCAAATGAGGAGATGGGTTTAACATATCATTTTAATAATCATCATTATCAACAAACATTTATTGAAGTCCTCATTAAAGGCCAGGCATTATATGATGTATAATTAGTACTGATTGAAAAGACTGTGCTATTTTAATGGTGTGACTGTTTATGAAATCAAGTTTATGCAAATGTCAAACACTGGTCATATTTTAGACACATATAGACAAAAGATTGACAGTTTTGGGATGGCTGCCCACCTTAATAAGTGCCAGGGGGGCACTGAGAAACTCTTGATGATCTCCTCAGAACCAAGACACGATTCATGTCTTAAATACACATATTTATAAGTATAAATATTACAGATACATTAAAGTATAATTGTATGTATATAAAATGTAAAATATATAAAATCCTGTGAGGCCTAAAATATATCACTGGAACCATTTTAATGACGAAGCGAATAGAAAAGTCTTCAATGGTGGCTAATTCTTTTCAAGGATTTCTTATTATTTGAAGCTTTGTAATTTGCTCAGCATACCTTTACAAGTAACTGGCTCCCAAGTGAGTATAAGTTAATTAAACAGGATTCTGATGCTTTAACCTTCCTTATACATTACAGACCTATTACGATATATTTAAATAAATTAAATACAATACTGTGGTGGTATTGTGTTCCCCAAAATATTGTGTATGCTAATAAACTTATCTGGGGTCAGAGAACAGGACAGCCACAATATTAAACATAGAGGATAGGCAGTGGTAGCACACGCCTTTAATCCTAGCATTCCAGAGACAGAAATCCATGTGTTCAAGGATACACCCAAGCATGGTGACCCATGCCTTTAATCCCAGAAAGCAAGCCTTTAATCCCAGGGAGTGGTGGTAGAAAGCAGAAAGGTATATAAGGCGTGAGGACCAGAAACTAGAGGCATTTGCCCTGGAGAGGCATTTGGCCTGGAGAAGCATTTTGGCCTGGTTAGGTATTTGGCCTGGTTAATCATTCAGGCTTCTAGCAGCAGTTCAGCTGAGAGTCATTCGGATATGAGGACATAGAGGCTTCCAGTCTGAGGAAGCAAGACCAGCTGAGGATCCAGCGAGGTGAGATATCTGTGGCTTATTCTGTGTCTCTGACCTTCCAGTGTTCACCCCAATACCCGGCTCAGGTTTGATTTCTATTAATAAGAACTTTTAAGACTCCTGCTACACAACACCATGGAATTCAGCAATGTGGGCATTTTTCACAACTTACAATGGGCACATACACAAGTCCCATAACACTGCTTAT
>CABHPP010140461.1:0-40867 GCA_902168425.1 Peromyscus attwateri | reverse complement strand
TCTCTCTCTCTCTCTCTCTCTCTCTCTCTCTCTCTCTCTCTCTCTCTCATATACACACACACAAACACACATGGGATCCAACTTAGAGTCGTACACATATTTAGGGAAGCATTTTACCAAAAACTACACTTGATTGGTATATGAATGAATATATTGCCTACAACTCAAACTTTTTAACTTGAACATTTGCTTTCATGTCCCTCAATGGTTTTAGAAATAAGAAATCATCCTCAAAGGCCAAAATAACTTAGTTCCAAGTCATGAAGGGATCATGTTTGGAGCCCTGGTCTGAAGTCATAATGAAACAATACCAATGATTATTAAGTGCCTCTGTAAACTGTAAAATATAGCATTCTCTCTAACACATGCATCACCCACAGTGTGGTTGATTTTAAAACTTGGGAGGAAGAAGGGGGCACAGAACCATTTTAGATAATAAATTTAAAAAGTGAAGACACAATGCCAAATAAATCCTTTACTTAATAAATTTGCTTATATTGTTTTGTTTTCTCCTAAGTTTTGTTGGCTTAATCTTTTTTGAATTGTCATGATTACCAAGGTAAAGAAGTCATGACACACATCTAGCAGTTCTAGGTCACTGTACTCTTTCAATTCACAATCCTTCCAGCAATAAAATTTGTTATCTTGTTCTCAGAGTTAAATTCTTATGCCAACTGTGACTACAGTTTCTGAAAATGGAACACCCAAATATAAATTCCTGGTCTAGAGCCAATAAAATTAAAAGGGAAATACTGTAACTGGGTGAATTCTTTTAGATAATGTACATTTAGTTGTATTCCTAGATGAAACCAGGAAACAAAGGTAAAAATAAGTTACCCCAGACACAAGGGTGAAAGTACAGATCTGAGGTTAGATCTACACTCCCAATATAGTTCATGCCTGTAACTCCAGCCCTGGAATAATGGAGAGACATGGATCTTCAGGGATTACTGATTAGCCATTATAGCTGAAACAATGAGATTAGAGTTATTGAAAGACTCAAAAAATAATGTGGAAAAATAACCAAGAAGCCCATTTTTTAGGACAATTTCTGGTTTCCATAAATGCCTGCACAGACTAGCATACCTCTACATACATACATTCGGGTACATTACCCTCACACCACAGAGATTATAAACCCTTACCCTACAGAACACACCTCCCATATACGCACTTCCCTGAGATTTTTCTACCCATACACATACCCCAAACACACCATACATATTTGTACACACATGTGCACACACACGTACCATAACACTTGTATAACACACACACACACACACACACACACACACACACACACACACACACACAAATCATGCCAGACAAGAATTATCCACTCACAGGGAGCCGTCCATGAATGTATCTTAATCCAAGTTCACTGATGAATGTGTTTAGCACTTTCAAATATTTAGTGATGATTAGAATCATGATTTTAAGTGTTTTTATTCTAATTTATAGAGCGGGACATTTTTAGGTTTGTGTCTTTAATAATCTGATTTTCACTCTTGGAAAGAAGATTGAATTGGATGAGTTCCTAGAATTATTCTTGATGCAGCCTCAGTGTTCAGACATCCTGGCTACGGTGAAGACAAACTTGACTTTCACAGTTAGAGACTAGTTCTGCAGGTCTGGTCTTCCGTATCAACAGGCGCACCTGGACACAGTGAAATTACCAAGGATGAAGATGGTTTGTTATCAGGTTTCAAGAGAATAGATAATAGATAAGGTATCTTTTATCTACTTCAAGAGTTAGATAGTAGATCTTCTCCTCTCATATTTATATCTCAATTTATCTTCTTTTCATGCAGAAATACCTTAGAATGAATGAGAACTAGTGACAGCAGAAAGCCATTTGGAACTGTGAATGCTGTTTTGGGCATGCTTCCCCCCCCATGCATGTGATAATGCTGAGAGGAAGCAATTAAAAATAATGTTGATTTTATTGCATTATGTTTATTGTTCTCCAACATGGTAACTCCTTCAAGACTTGGAGGGGACATGCCAAAGTTTCATAAAATACTTATCAGCTTGAAAGAGAACTTATTTGCAGGCTTTGAGTTTTGCCAAAAAGGGAAATTTCCTGACATGTTTGTCAATTTTTCTTAAATGAAGAGTATTATGATCTGGTTACTGACGTCTTCTGGAAATTATTGTGGCAACTCACAACTTTCTCATTTTTGTTCATCCAGGAAATGAAATAAAAAGTGTATTTTTTTATGATGTGGCAATAGAAATTTTGGAATGTATTCACTGATATGCTGGAGAAGTGAGGTGTCAAGAATGTTCTTTTCTGTGCTAGAGATATCTGATATTTTCCCCAGAATGAACTCAGTAGTTGACATAGACCTTTTTGAAGTTCACTTGTATGTCTGCACAATTTAAATCTTAAAGCAGCCCCCCCAACCCTTGCCTCTATTGACATTTGAAGTAAAAATAAATTGTTTATGGAGGGCGGGGGTCCTCTGCATTGTGTGGTGTTTAGTAACATCCCTGACCTCTTCACACTAGATGAGAGTAAATTGCCTCACCACACTGACTCTTTCTCAACTATGGCAACCAAAAATGGCTGTAATCTTTGCCAAATGGTTCCTGGGAAGCAAATTGCCCTTAGTAGAGAACTAGTGCAGTAAATCTTGCAAAATAATAATTCCAGAGCCTAAGACATTAGTTATCTCCTCTACTCTGTAACTCTTGCAATATGTCCTGTAGGTTTGTGTATTTTGACAATGTATTTTAATGTGTGAGCTTCAGTTTCTATCCTTGTATGTACCATCTGGAAAATCTCATATCTGAATGTGGATAGAAGCATGGTGTTGCAATGGAGTACTACTCAGCAAAGAAAAACAATGACATCATGAAATTTGCAGGCAAATGGATGGAACTAGAAAATATCATCCTGAGTGAGGTAACCCAGACTCAGAAGGACAAACATGGTATGTACTCACTCATAAGTGGATACTAGATGTAAAGCAAAGGACAACCAGACTGTAACCCACAGCTCCAGGGAGACTAGCTAGCAGGGAGGACCCTAGGAAGGATGCATGGATCGCCCATCAAAGGAGAAATAGATGAGATCTACATGAGCAAACTGGGGACGAGGGGGGTAATGGAGGGCAAGGAATGGGGATGAGAACACAGGGGAATGGAAGGCCAAGTTAGAACAGGAACAGAGTGGAAGAGCAAGGAAAGAGATACCATGTTAAATGAAGACATCATGAGAATATGGAGAAATAGAGTACTAGGGAAGTTCCCAGGAATCCACAAGGATGACCCCACCTTAGACTACTGGCAATAGTCGAGAGGGTGCCTGAACTGGCCTACTTGGGTGATCGGATGGCTGAATACCCTAACTCTCATCATAGAGCCCTCATCCAGTGACTGATGGAAGCAGATGCAGAGATCCATGGCTGGGCGTCAGGCTGAGCTCTAGGCATCCAATCAATGAGAGAGAGGAGGGATTCTATGAGCAAGGGACATCGAGATCATGATGGGAAAATGTACAGAGACGGCCAGCCAAACTAGTGGAAACACATGAACTGTGGACCAATAGCTGAGGAGCCCCCATGGTACTGGACTATGCCCTCTGGATAGGCAAGACAGTTGTTTAGCTTGAATTGTTTAGGGGGCCCCCAGGCAGGCAGTGGGGTCAGGACCCATCCCTGGTACATGAGCCGGCTTTTTGGAGCCCAGTGCCTATGGTGGGACACTTTGTGCAGCCTTGGTGCAGGGAGGAGGGGCTTGGACCTGCCTCAACTGAATGTACCAGGCTCTGCTGACTCCCCATGGGAGACCTTGCCTTGGACGAGGTGGGAATGGGGGTGGGTTGTGAGGGAAGGCTGGGGGGGTGGGAGGAGAGAGGAGACAGGAATCTGTGGTTGGTATGTAAAATCTCTTAATAATAATATAAAAAAGAGAAAAAAAAGCATGGTATTGGGCTAGCCTCATGTATAATCATGTCAATCCTGTCACTGCCTTTACATATCAACTGTAGTGGGTACAACCTTACATGCAACTATTTAAAGAGGTAGCCAATGAGTGGGCAACACCAGGGCAAATTTTCCATCTTCCTGCCACACCACCTAAGCTTCCTTCCTGATTAGGTATATTGACCTTCATGTGAGAGTCCTCATTCAGACACCTAGTCAGGAAATGGTAGATGGACCGACAAGAAAGCCACTAAAGGTAAAATTGAGAAGGGAGATTTGCTTTTATGAAGTCTGAGAAAAACAAAAAAACTCATTCTCTACAAATTTACATCTGGAAGCCAATGATTATTCATCATGGGAGACTGCACTATGCACAAGTTCCATGGATTTCAGGAAGTCTCACACTGACTTTGCTGTTCTGGGTGTTTACTCAAGAATAGGGAAAAAGTTTCCAAAGCAAGAATGTAGACTTAATGCAGTGTCTTTCTCTGGACCAAATTCACTTCTGTAAAATGTTCCAAGTGTGACATTGAATTAACATTTAAATCCAAATGATGTGAACATATAATTCAGCTCATAGATTATTTGTGTTCTCATTTTGGAAGCTTTATTGTCGATGTAAATGTTTTAAAATGGTTTTTCTTTGCTGAGGATTCCATAAATTGAAATTCCTATTAAAATGCAGGATTCACAAGTCTGATCATTTGAAAATAAGCATACCATGAGGTCACTGATATTTCCTCTGTGTTTCAGATCATATTATTTTCAATTAAGTATTGAAATTTTAAACAAAGCTTCTCATGTAGATAAAGACAAATGTATTTGGATCTATTGAGGAGAGTAATACAGCTTTACAAAATTCAGGTAAGATTGATTTCTGTGACATTTTTACAGGATATTCAATAACTGAAATATGCAAAGATAAATCCCCCATGAGTCCATACTTTATCCAAAATTGAAGCCCCATTATTTAATGTGGAATGAATTCTAACCATTAGGATCTTGGCTAAAAAGAGACACATCATATGAGGAAGAACTAAAATATAAAGGAATAGTAATGGATAATTTCCTGGGATAATTAACCACATGTTTCATAGTGGAAGACAGTGTGTATCCTTAAGAAATACATTCCTTGTTTTGAAATAATATGGTCCAGGTATGCATCTTTCTCCTTTTATTTGTTACAAAACTGTTTAGACTGTATACACAGAGAAGAGCATCCATGGGCTTAGGCATCTGTTTGTTATCATTTCTTATCTGGAAAATATAGAAGCATAAAATGTTCACTTCTGCTATCATTTTTTTCCCTAAACTCTGCCACATAAAATCAAAGGCCTACTTGTCTTCTCCATAATTATCAGCTGTGAGATTATTTTGACTAGTGTTTTCACAAATTTGAAAGTGGTTTGAAACTTATTCTAAAATTTAGTACCAGCTAAAACAATTTTGAAAAAGAAGAAGATCGAGATCACTCCATCTGATATTATATAGATGCAATCATCAGGAGAGAGTGATATCATTGGAGAGATATCAATGCCAATGGAATATCATTAGAGAGATGTATATGTCTGTGGAGTATAACACACAGTATATAAGTAAACAACAAAAATACTTGTGCAAAACTCAGTGACAGTCCTTTTAACAATATTTTTAAAAATTAGATTTCTTAATTAACTAGCAGAAGCTGTGGTTGCCTATACAAGACCAAGCCAATCAACATTTCAGCATGGAGAAAAGTTGGTCACAGGAACTTTACCCCTGGCTGAGGAGATATTGACAGATGTTATCTGCTAGGGGAGGGAGAGTCAGTTTACTTTAAGGGTGTGGTCCCTGGTATATTGACCTTTTAGTAGATGGCCTTACACCCATTCATCTGTTGGCAACAATGATTGCATTTGATGGATTATATTTTTTTTTCCAAAAGAGACATGAAGTAGGGAGGGGAACATTGTGCTTGGAGTTCAGACAGGAGTTGGAGGGAGAGAGGGTGAAATGGAAATGATCAAAATACATTCTTTCTCAAAGAATAAAAATATTGTTTTAAAAATTAGACAGGGGGTGGTGTTGCACACCTTTAATCCCAGCACTTGGGAGGCAGAATAGGTGGATTGCTGTGAGTTTGAGGCCAGCCTGGTCTACAGAGCAAGTTCTAGGTCAGCCAGGGCTACACAGAGAAACTGTCTCAAAAAACAGACAAACAAAAAATTAGGTATCCACAGGCAAATAAATACATTTAAAAGCAATACACTATCAAAAACACAAATTAGTCTGTATAATAGATTCAAATTGACAATGTAAAATTCCACAACTTTTAGAATATCGCAAAGGACATAAATTTTAGAATCTAGGTTGGGATGAAAGTTTTTTTAGACATAGAATCAACATAAAAATCCATGAAAGAAAATAACCACTATGTTGAATTTCACCAAAATTTATAATTTTGTTTTGTTTTGTGAAAGAATGTATTAAGAAGGTGCAAACTATTGGTTCATAGTTCACATGTTTCCATTCATTTGGCTATTTGTCCCTGTGCTTTTTCCAACCTTGGTCTCAACAACTCTCGCTCATACAAACCCTCCTCTTTCTCACCAACTGGACTCCTGGAGCTCCACCTGGGGCCTGGCTGTGGATCTCTGCATCAGGTTCCCTCATTCATGGGGGGTGGGCTGAGGGGAAGGCCCGGGGGGCGGGGGAGAGACACAAGGGAATCTGTGGCTTATATGTAAAATTAAATTAAATTATAAAATAAAATAAAAATAAAAATAAAAAGAAGGTGCAAACTAAAGTTAAAATCTGAAAGTTGAAGAATATGAAAATCACATTATCTCACTTAAAACTGGCTTTAAAAATAATATAAAGTACTCCATATATTGGGACAACAATGGCCTATTAGACACTACAGACTACCAAATAAAAAGTTAAGCATCAAGTATGGTTACCTCTTTTTGAGTTGTTGGCCAGTGAAGTCCCATAGATTCCTAAATGTTACAGGATATTGGCAGGTTCTTACTTACCCTCCAGAACTTGATTTTGCTGAAAACATCAGATATGATACTTGAATCATGAAATGAAGTCAAGTGGATTCTGACCTGGAAGCCTCATCCTTATTGGCTATCTTTTACAGTATTGGAAAGTGCAATGAAAGTTACTTAGAGGAGAAAAAGTAATCATTAATCTCACTCAGATTTGAACCCTACAAACTACAGTAATTGTCAACCTGGCAATAGTGGCATGGGTGTTATGGGAGTAACCACCTTTTTGATTGGATTTAAAGCCAACTCCACAAGATGAAACCTATAATTGGCACCATTATCAGGGCTAAGACCCTATGGAGACATAGGTTATCAGCCCTAGGGGAGAACTTGCTACTATTGTTCTGCTAACTGGACATAGTATTAAACTGAATCTTAATAATTTATTGTTATACCCACGTACTAGTGTATCTCCAAAACCTCATCAGAAGTTTGTTTTCTCAGGAGATAGTGATTAAAACATAGACCAGAACTGGATCAAATAAGAGACTATGGAACGCTCAACCCTAAACAGAATATCTATAGCACACAACCTCCTCCCAAGGTTCAGGGACTATTACAGAAGAGGAAGTGGAAAGATTAAGATCTAAAGTTGGTGAGTGACTACAAGGACATGGGGTTTTCTGAACACAGTAGGGCAATTGCTCTCACAAACTCACAGCAGTTGAGACTGCATACACCAGTGAAAGCTGAAGCTAGATAAAACCACAGCCTAGAGAGGAGAGATGGGCACTAAGTTCCACCAAAGCTAAGGCACTGTTAGCATTTGGGAGAGGAAGATTTTTTTAAAACTATGGTTCCTGGTAGATTAACAACCGTCCACTGGAAGGTCATGTGGCCAAGAGTCTATGAGCTGCAAACATTTGACTTAAGGGATTAATTTTAAAAAGTGTGAGGGGGCACAGAGTTAAGTGGGAAGGGAAGAGAGAGTGGGTCTGGGAGGAGTTGGAGGTGGAGTGAAGGTGCTCAAAATACAATACCATATTCCCTGGAACTAAAGCTGCATGAGGTGGTGAGGTACTTCACATGGATTCTGAGAATTGAACTCGAGTCCTTTGAAAGAGCATCTAATGCCCTCTTCTGACATCCATGAGCACCAGGCATTCACATCATGCATGTGCAGGCAAAATTATCATGCACATGAAATAAAATAAGTAAGTCTGAAAAGTTAAAATAAATGGTAGACAGCGGTAGTCCTTTGGAACTCTGACTATATTAGGGTATGTGATAACTGCTGTAAAGAAAAGGGGGAAAAAGGAAAATAACAGTACAAAAGATGGACCAGAGTGGGTGTTGAACTCTTTTCTTCCTAACCAAGAGCCCCAATAAAAAACATGCAGACATGCAGAAAGAGCAATCCAAGGCTGTATCATGGGATCAAACTCTATTTCTAAACCTGCTGCAGGTTCATCAGAGCAAGCAACCAACAATCAAACAAGTCCTCTCATCTTGGGCCAAATTTTGAGCTGAACTAAACCAGAATGTTTTCTAGGAGCTTATTCAATATTTGGCAAACTTACAACCCTTTATTTGTTATAAATTTATTTTTAAGCTCCTGCCATTTCAATGATACACACAAGTTTAAGTAAAGCAGCAAGGTGGAGATTGAGGGGTAAATGGGAAACACAAGGGTGGGGATGCATTAATCACTCCCTTTATATTATTTCAGGTGCCCACTTGTGAAATCGCTTTTGATCTCCATAGCAGAAAACTGTTCTGCTCCATTTCAAGAGTCTGCCCTGTGCACCATTTCCCTATGTTGGGTTGAACTAGCAACAAACGTCACAGACAGATTTCTACCACTGGTCCTTTCAAGAGAGGTGGATTTTAAGCTTTTCCCATCACTTCCAAAGATTTGTTTCAGGAGAAAGCAGTTTAAAAATTCTATTAGTTAATATTGCCATCTACTCTGGTTACTAATAAGGGTTAGAATTTTTGGAGCTCAATCATAACCTATTATTCCAAAGTCCTTCTGCTTTCAGGTATTTTAAGGAATGAAAACAAAACAAAAAATAAAAAAAAACCCCATAAAATTCTGGGTAAATATTGTAAAAAGATATGTTGTTTATGCCATTGCTTCTGATGATAATAACACTGCTGTTTGCAACTTAAACCCCTGATTTCAGATAAGGATAGATGAGGAGACCAGTCAGAGGAAGGTCCTTGGCTATCATGGGACAAAGAGTGTATGTAACTGGATCATACAAGGACAAAAAGTGGGGCAACTCTAGTATGTTGTTTTTTTTAATTATCTAAGTTAAGGAAGGCAATATGGTACTATGGAGTCATCTGGGATTTTTGATCAGAGGTCAAGGGACCAACACTGAAAATTACCATTTAGTAGTTGGTTACCTTTTCAATTTTTTCAAATTAAATTTATGTGTATGGGACTTTCACTCACATGTGTATTTATCACATACATTTCTAGCTCCTGTGGAGTAAGAAGATGGCATTGGATCCCATGGAATTTGAGTTACAGATGGGTATGAGCTGCCATTTGGGTGCTGGGAATCAACCTTGATTCCTTGAAAGATTAGCCAGTGTTCTTCACAGCTGAACAGAAAGGACCCAATGATTAGAACTGTGTGCGTTTTATAAAGTTAATAAATAACACAATATGTAGAAAATTAAATATCTACCTTGTCCTAGTTTGAATTCCTGTTGCTGTGATAAACATAATGACCAAAACCAGCTCAGGGACGAGAGGGTTTACTGAAATTCCAATCTCCTAGTTCTTGCTTGAGCCCCTGCCCTAGCCTCTGTCAATGAAGGCCAGTAGCATACAAGCTTAAATTAAAAAAAAAAAACAAGGCATTCTATAAAGAAAAACCTAAAAGTGTATGAGATTAGGAATAAACATTCAAGGGAGCATAAATGGCTTGACTTTCAAAGATAATAAAAAGGACATTGGTTGGCTATCCAGTGTTACATTTGAATGAAAACTGGGAAATTTCGTGGGATTAAGTTTGTGATTATGAAATCTCTGAATGGATGTTTTATATGACTGTTGTTTTGTATCAATATTTATACACTGCTGTCTAATCAATAAAATACCATTGTGATTTCTCAAATGTTGCATCCCACAGATACCAATTATCATAAACTTAAATAAGACGTAAGTAGCTGCCAGACTTCTGGACTCTATCTGTCTTCCTTAGTGATTTTGACATTACAGACACAAAAATATCCTGGATGAACTGAGGACATTGGAGTATGCAAACCTGTTTCTCAACATAGAGTAATCTTAGTTTCCTTGCCAGTGCATGGGCAAAATGATTTCCGATACCTTCTTCATCTTCCTATACTACTGTAGAAGTGGGACACAGTATGTTATTGTATACCAGATTCCTCTGAGATTGAAGCATTCCAGTTTGCAGAGAGCTCCTTCAAAAGGAAGATGAACAAGTCAAAAGAACTTTAGGAAGTCCCTGAAACTGACAAAATTCACTAGGCCCCTCCCTCCCTGCCAGAGTAAGCAATGAAGGTTAAGAGTCCCTCTCAGAAGAGGACAGCCAAGCTGCAGATAAGACTTTCAGAAGAGAAAAGCCACACAGAAGAGTGAGACCAGATCATGGGCCTGGAAGAAGCAGAAACCAGCTGAGCTGCCTGGGAGAGGTTAAGACCAACTGAGGCACCTGGAAACGGTATTCCCCAATCTGTTGAGCCACCTGCTCCAAGTTCCCAGCTTTGTGAGCTGTCACCCATGCTGGGGTAGGCTTTAGTGATGCATTTGTCTTTTAGTCAGTTTTGCTCCTGTAAGTGACCTCTCACCAATATTTCTGGAAGTAACCTCCCGGAAATTTCATTGATTCATGAAACTGCACTGCTATGTATACTTTCGGTCAGTTGTGGGTTCCCTATCTGGGGTGAGTAGATGAGTGTGTTGCATCTTTCAGGAAAAGTTTTGTCACACAACATATGTCCACATTAAAAACCTATTCCTCTTTAAGCAAGGGAGCTTTCAGTTTAAACATAAAGTTCCTCATTAGTTAGTAATTGTGGCTACCTATGTCTGTGCACTTGTATTTCTGTACTTTTCTATGAAGGGTATATTGGTTTGGATGGTTTTCCCCAAAGACTCATGTGTTAAAGGTTTGATGAGCATCCTGTTGGGAAGGAGTAGGGCCTTTAGGAGGTGGGGCTTAGTGGAAGGAAGTTAGGTCATTAGGGGTGTGTCTTTGAAGTAAATCTTAGGACCTTATCCTCCTTCTCTTTACTTCCCAGGCACCATGAGTTAAAGGCTCCTTCTGCAACTTCCTCACGGTATAATGCACTACAGACCCACAGACTTGAAACATCATTGCCAAGCAGTCATGGACCGAGAATCTAAAAACTGTGAGACAGATAAACTATTTTCTTTGCTCAGATGATTATTTTAAGGTATTTAGTTGAAGGAAGACAGATACTCATGTATTTTTATAGGGAATTCATGTATCTACCTACCTATACCAGAGCTCAGCCACTCAGAGCAGTGTTACATGCTGCTCTGTGTGCTTGGGTGTATATGCACACATGAGTGTAGTACCCAAAGGAGTCAGAAGAGGACACTGGATCCTCTGGAGCTAGAGTTATAAGCTATTGTGCAGTGCCAGATATGGGTACTAAGAACCAAACTCCAGTCCTCTGCAAGGGTTCTTGACCACTGAGCTATCTGGTCCATCTTTTTTTACTTTTGAGTCCTGGATATAAGACACACATTGTGGTGGTGGTGTGAAAGAGATGTAATGGATGTTGTGCCTAGCCTATACTCTACAGACCTGGGTTCTAGGCACAGTTCTGTATAGTGGTATTTTATTTGTACTGAAATGTGATTTTATTTGTATGTTAATAAATAAAGTTGCCTAGGGGTCAGAGCTATTAGCAAGCCGTAGCGAAAGCCGGTTGTGGTGGTGCACGCCGGTAGGATTTGCTGAAGGAGGTGCACACCTTTAATCCCAGCACTTGGTAGGCAGAACTAGGTAGATCTCTGTGTGTTCAAGGATACAGCCAGCATTGGAGACACACGCCTTTAATCTCAATACCAACCATAGAAGACCTGGAGTGACCTACAGACAGGCAGTGACAAGACGGTCATGTGGTTGGGTTTACAACCAGTGAGAAGGCAGAACAGGAAGTCTTTATAAAGACAAACACACAGGAAGTAGCTCTCTTTCTGAGAGGTCTCTTGGCTGAAGAGGCTAGCTGCAGCAGGCGGGTAAGGCTCTTCGCTCTGACCTCTTGGGCTTTTATCTTTACATTGGCTCTGTGTTTCTTATTTAATAAGATGGTTGGTTACATCTACAGTTCTGTCACAAATTGACTCTAGACAGCTAGTCACTTCTCTGAGTTTTATCATGAGAAACATGAAGACTTTTCATCTAAAGTCACTATCACCTGTATAGTTTGAAGGTTCTCCAATTCATATTTAGATTTGAAAATGTCTGCAATATATTTAATGAAGCCCCATAAATCATTTTATCAAAACAGTAGTATAAACCCTTTCAAACTGGTTGTTAAGCATTTATTTTATTTAGACAGTTAGATGTTATAACATGAGAAAATAGAAAAAAAACCACATTAATAAAACTTTTACTATAAATGCTTATCCCACAAACACAACTGCTGCTTTAAAGAATGTATAATCTCATAGAAAGAAGAGCTGGCTCTTGAAATAAGTTGAAAATGGAATCTGGTTTTCAAATACAAACCTTAGAACTTATGTTTAAGGCCTATCATATTGCATTATAAGAAACACAGTAATAGGATAGAGCCAGTGAGGTGAACTTGCTGGTACAGTAGATTTCTGCCAAGCCGGATGACCTGAGTTCAGTCTCTTGAAACCACATAGTATAAGGCAAGAACTGGCTCCAGGAAGTTGTCCGCTGTCCTCTGACATGTATCATGGCATATACATCCCCTACACAATAAATAGTAAAATTAAGAAGAGGAATATAATAATATCCGCTATTTAGTATTTTCTCTGTGCTACACTGTTGCCCAACAGTTTCTCATAGGTCTAAAAATGTTATTAGCTGCTTACTATTATCCCATTTAGAATGACAGTAAGTTGTAAATTTCATATTTATGGCATTTTTCTATTTAATTGTTTGAAAAGGGGCCTTATGTAGCTCAGGTTGACCTAAACTTTTCAACTTCCTGTCTCCATTTGCTAAGTGCTAAGCTAAAGGTCTACATGACCATACCCAGTTTAGGTGGTACAGAGGACTGAGCTCTGGATTTCACATGCACTAGGCATGTACTATATCAACTAGATAAACACCCTGCTCTTCCATTTATTATTTTTGAACAGTGATTGACCAGACTACTTGAAACTGTAGGAAATCAAACTTCAGATGGTGGTGGAATGCTACTTTATACATATTGATATTTCAAAATATCACCTAATGTCAGCACTATTGGAATGTTCAGAGAACTTTCAGTTAAAATTACTCTGTTAATGTGACCATGAAGGTGGACAAGAGTATGTCACCTCAGAGTCATTCCTTAGGTTATGTCTGTTAATATAGAGAGTTCCCATATAAAAGCAAATTAAGTATCATTTGAAAACATCTAGAGAGCAAAACACATACCTCTCAGAATGGTTTGATGCCTTTAGTATCGACCAGGGCACACTTGGCTGAAGAACTACTTGTGACATTCTTACTGGTGGTTCTCAGCTCTTTTCCAATCAAGTTCTGACTCAGGGCATTGAGACCTACTACAAAAAATTTCAAAGTGAAGTCTCATCTTCAGGAGGGAAAAGGAGCCTCTTCAAAAACATCTTGTCATGACAAACCTTCTTTAAATGTGTTTTCAAATCCAACTAGACCTAGCTAAGTCCAGACAATATAATCACAGAATGGGAATGAAACTGTTAGGTACATCAGGATGTCTATGCCCAGATGGCTCTGGGTTCTGGTGAGAATTCAGGGACTTTTGTTGTTGTTGTTGTTGTTGTTAGAAGCAGTTTCCTTTCACTGACTATGCCTCTGGACATCCATGAGTATCCTTCCATGCAATGGCGACTAGGCTTAATTGTGCACAAGGGTAAGGCAGCCTTTGATAAATATAAAACCCTGTCATTATCTCATTTTGGTATATTCTGAGATTTTCCTAAACAGATGTCATGGAAAATTCATTGAGAAAGAACATAACTTATTATAAAAGTAACCCACAGACTTTATCTTTCTTTCTTTGCCTAAAAAGTTCAAAGCTAGGGGAAAACAGCTTAATTGAGATAAGCCTTATAAGAAAAAGAACTGAAGGGTAATTTATGTGGTAGTGACTGGGTAGCATCAAGTGAATTGTGTTGGATAGGATTGAAATGCCCTCCATGCTTTGTGTTCATATTTGGTATTTCAAAATTTCTCCTTCTATGAAATCTTAACATTCCCGTTTTGAATGCCGCTTCTCTTCATATATCAAGAAGTATCCCTGATGATTAGAAAGGAAACATTTGAGTTTAATTTTTCCAAATAACGGATTGAATTTTCTCATGAACCACTGACAGACAGCTGCCCCAGATACCCAAAAGGAGCTGAGTTTAGAACTTTGCCAAAGAGTAAGGAGAGGGTGCTGTAACACTGAGGAATGAGATTCTTGACTCTGGTCTCCAGTTAAGGGCTATTTGAACTTGTCACTTAAATTTTTAAAAGTGCTTTCAGTGGTCCACATCAGAGAAAATAGTTAAGGGCAAGGTTATAACTATCATTATAAGGCAGAGCCTAGTTATTGGAGTCTTGTTTATGAAATGGGATTTCTCTTGGAATCTGAGGCTTGGGTGACCCTACAAGAAAATGAAGATAATTTATTTGGACAGTTCCTATAAAAACACCATAAGCAACTTATTAGAACAAATAATGCAAATGAGATGATAAACTCCAATAATACTAGTAGGTGGTGAGGAAGGCATGCCATAGAATTATCAGATACTGCTCATAAACTGGGAAGCAGTCATTTTGGAAAATAAACTTTGGTACTTTTTTAGCCAAGGCCACCATACACTTGCTGTATGAACCAATAGTTTTACTCACTGGGCTTCGCTCAAGGTTGTGTGTGACACACACACACACCAAGGCTACAAATATATACCCATAAATAAAAATTAAAATAAATCTTAGGAAACGATGGAGATAAATTATTTAACATAGTGCCTTCTATATAGAAAGTTAAAGAAAGGTAGGTTCACATTAAAAACCTATACATGATTGGTTCTACCTACTTTGTTCACATTTGACCAAATTTGAGACTTGAGTGTAGGGTTTTTCTTATAGAGGTATTGGTTGGCGATGTGTACCCCACAGTCAGTTGTTCTGTGTAGGTTGACCAGTTGTGGATTTCTGTGACACTCTCTGTCTTCTAAAAGAAGAGGCTTCTTTGGTGAGGGGTGAGAGCTACATTTGCTGTGGGCACAAGGATAAGTATTTAGACAGCAGTTCGGAAGTGCACTGGTTTAGAAACAAGGTAGTAGTAGGCTCTTCCCTAGGGTATATGCCCTCACTAACCACAGGTAGTTGGCTAGGATCACAGTAGCAGGCATGAGTTATCCTCCATTGGTGGACCTCAAATCCAATTATGTGGCTGTTGGTTAATGCTGACATTTAAGTGCCACTATTGCACCTCTGGGGATTTCTTGCCTTACAGGTCATTGCTGTGGTTCCCAGGCTTTAGAGCTGTGTAGGGTATTTAATTTCTTTTATCCCTTGGCAGCTTGCATGGCACCTTTGGATGCTATGGAAGCTTATCCTGAGAGAGAAGGCTTCCAGTTAAATTATAGCTTAATTTTCCCAAGTCCTCTGTCTAAAATGTGTGGCTTTTTTTTTTTTTTTTTTTGTGATGGGGTTTTTTTTTTTTTTTGCAATGGGGTCTTACCTTCAAATCTGGGTAGGCAACCAAGGACAGTGGCAATGACCTATACCATTCCGTAAGTCTCTTGGTCTCCCCTAACCAAGAACCCCAAAGGAGATTTCCCATCTTAGAATTCAGATTTTTGTTAGATTGTCTATGGCTTTTGGGGAAGAGCATCATCACCCCAGGTGGTATAACTGTAACTTCGATTAAATCACACACATACACACACACACACACACACACACACACACACACACACACTATTACCACTTCCTAGAAGAGATGATTTGGCAGAGATGTGCATTCTCATTGAAATATTCACAGGCTATGCAATAGGGTTATCCAGCCCACATTTTGGTCAAAGCTAAGCACAAACCATTCCCATAGACAGGTATTACTTTTAACATTCCGTTGCTGGCTCTTTCTGAGCTCTCCTGTCTTTGTGTATGAATTAAGACTGCAGCTTCTAGTGGCCATGATGAAGTCTACAACATTCATTTCAAAGCTAATCTTTTGGGCTTGTGAGGTGGCTGTGGCCTGTTCTGTCTCTCTGATCTTCCAGTGTTCACCCCAATACCTGGCTCAGGTTTGATTTTATTAATAAGAACTTTTAAGATTCATGCTACATCTGGCGCCCAACGTTTGTGGTACGAATTCATGAACAAGCCGCTTGCCTATGGCCTTGCAGGCCCCAGCTCAGACCCGAGCTACACTTAGCCGGTTGTGGTGGTGCATGTCAGTTGGATTTACTGAAGGAGGATCCCGAGTTTGAGGCTGGCCTAGGAGGCTTGGGAGAAGCTTCGGCTCCAGGCCGAACCACAAACAGCGGTGGGACCATGGAGGCAGAAGCTACTGCTTCGAGTTGCTGGCTCCTTCTCATCCTGTTAGTGACTGCGGTGATGCTGCTACCTGGGATGAAGAGTATACTACTGCTTGTTCAGAGAAGAATTGCCTGGACCATCATGTTACAAGAAAGCATCGACAAAGGTCAGTTTGGAAAAGTTTGGCAAAACAAATGGTGGGGAGAAATTGCTGTGAAGATTTTCTCTTCTAGGGAAGAACGTTCATGGTTCCGAGAGACAGACATTTATCAGACTATGATTGCTCCAAACCACAGAGGAGGCACACACACACACACAAATCATCATCAGGAAACCATGACCATGCCTAACAGTAACTTTGAAATCTTCAAAAGGATGATGGGACCCCACAACAATGATCCCACAAGGACTATGGTTTAACACCATGGAAAGATCAACTTTGGACTACAAACTACTCAGGACAATTTTTAGATTGCTAGCTGAGATGATCCAGCCTGACAGACTACTTGAACAAGGACTTGAAACAAGCCCTGCACTTTCCCAATATGCAGAGACTGAACAAATGATACAGGACTTGACAATTAACCCAAAAATTTTCTTTTCAGGATTCCTTAAAGATGTCTTCGCACCTAGAAAGCAGGAAGTAATTTTAAGAAAATGACACCCACATTCTCAAGAGGTGGGATGGGAGGTTTTTGGTCGTTTAATGAGTTTTGAATATTGTCATTGTTTATGATGGTTGGTTACAAGTTGTTAATTGTTAATGGTCAGGAAAAAAGCTGAACAAGGAGATTAGATTCAGAGGTTTTGTTTAAGAAAAAGCAAAAGCAAAAAGAGAATATAGATATGAGGTAGATCAATGAATCTACTCTGAGAAAAAAGATGAAGAAATAATAGGATAAATGGGTAGATGATTGAATCTACTCTAAAAAGAAAAAGGGGAAGATATAAAAATGACAAAAGGTAGATTATTGAATCTATTATGAAAATAAAAAAGAGAGACTATGGATATGATAAGATAAAAAGGGAGATTATGGAATCTACTTTTAAAAGGGAACTACTTGTTTTAAATAGGATAAGTAATGAATTTTTTTTGTCTGAGTTTATCAGATGTTACTGGACTGGACATTGTTATATATTAATGGAGTTTTTTTATCTGAATTTGTCAAATGTTAATGGATTAGACATTGTTAATGTAATTTTTGACTGTATATATTGTATATACTTATTGGATAGTTTTTCTTGTATTAGTTATAAGCTTTTTTAATTTTAGACAAAATAAGGGGAAATGTGGTGGTATTGTGTTCCCCAAAATATTGTGCACCCTAATAAACTTATCTGGGGTCAGAGACAAAACAGCCACTAGATACAAAGGCTAGAAAATGGTGGCACTCACACCTTTAATCCTAGCATTCCAGAGGTAGAAATCCCTCTAGATCTCTGTGACTTCAAGGCCACATTGGAAACAGCCAGGCATGGTGACATACGCCTTTAATCCCAAGAAGTGAGCCTTTAATCCCAGGGAGTGATGGCAAAAACAGAAAGATATATAAGGCGTGAAGACCAGAAACTAGAAGCTTTTAGCTGGTCAAGGTTTCAGGCTTTGGAGCAGCAGTTCAGCTGAGATTCATTCTGGAGGAGGACTCAGAGGCTTCCAGTCTGAGGAAACAGGATCAGCTGAGGAACTGGCCAAGTGAGGTGGCTGTGGCCTGTTCTGTCTCTCTGATCTTCCAGCATTCACCCCAATACCTGGCTCAGGTTTGATTTTATTAATAAGAACTTTTAAGATTCATGCTACAGACTTGAGTTTCACTTTCATGGGTGCCCTGTCATATACAGAATACATTATCTAGCAACAGACATTTTGGAATTCTGGCTCTTACAATCTTTCCACAATGTTATTCAGAAGGGAAAATGAGGAAGAAGAAAATGTGTGAAATATTGTGGTTGCTATTTTGCCTAACACAATGCAGATGAATGAATGAGTCCTATCTGACCATCTTTCTTTCTTGCTCTGTTCTTAAAGTAACTGTCTAGTAGTGTAATTGTAATTAATTGGCTACAAGGCAGATCCAGAAGAAGTTGGAGAGGATTGCTCACTGACCTTGGACAAACATTATAGTCAATATTACTATTTTTATTATTATTTGAAATGTAAAAATGGATGTGTTAAGATGGCTCAGCGGTTAAAGCATTTTGCTGCTCAAGGAGGAAGACCAGAGTTTGGATCACCAGAACTCAAGTAAATACTGGATGGGTCTGGCAGTCTTCTTTAATTCCAGTTTCAGAAGGCTGATTCAAGGGATCCCCAGAGGAAGCTGACTGCCTAGCCTAGCCTGTCAGTGAGCTCTGAGTTTGACTGAGAGATCTTGCCTCAAAGGATAAAGTTGAAGAGTGATAGGGGGAAAATTCCCAACATCAATCTTGGTCAACCACATGCATGAGCAAACATTTTTATGTGCACATACACATTGACATGCACATGAACACATCAACACACATGAAAAGAAGAAAAAGAAAAATACATAAAAATGTAAAATTCTATTTAACAATATCGCTATTATATTCTACATTCCATTAATCTTTTATTAAACAAGTACTTGCTGAACACTAGACACTGGGAAGGCAATTTGGAGCAGGAAAATCAGATTTTTGTTTCCAGTGAGCATAGGGTTTGACACGGACACTCAATGAGTAAGAAAACAATTTATGTGAGTTCTGTGGATGAAATAATGAAAATAGCATGCCAAGCTCATATTGGTATACCTGTTCAAGACAGAGTGGCTAGAGTGGCCATCCCTAGAAGATAATACATAGAAGTATTTGAAGGGCAAAGGAGAGTCTTTATTTGAAGACTGAGAAGCAGCATCAGTAAGTCTTATTAATAAGTACATAATATCAGGCTCTCTCCTAATGTGTCTGAGTTCCAGGATCACAGTACTGTAAGAACCCCCATGTAGATACTTACAAGTTATAAATCAAGCCAACATAGAGTTACTACAGTAGTTTCTACCCATCCAACTCAACAAATAAACCTTTATGACAACCTGGAAGGCTTATCTTGAATTTGGAATTCATAGAATTCTTAAAATTCTTTGTGACACAAAGAGGCATGGGGAGACACATGGTCTGGTTCCACTGCACTTGTCTTCCCATTCCTGGATCCATCCATCCTGCAGTGTGGCTAGTCCCTAGAGCTCATGCTTGTGTGGACCCCAACCCATGGTTCTTTTGCTCAATTATTATAGACATGATGGAAAGACAAGAAATATTAAGTAAGGCTATACTGGGGGTGATGTTTGAGCATAGGGCAGATTGCCCACAGGAAAGTGCTCTCAGACTAGATCTGAGGAAGTGGTGGGCACAATCTTTGAAGTCTTCCTGCTATTCCTGCACCAGCACTTTGATATGCACACACCAGACTTTCTGCACACATCGAATCTGTTTTCTACTCCTTGACCCAAAGTCTACTGTTTGCATTTGACTTGCAAAAGATGGTGAAAATACCGACTGCCACTCTAGGAAGGTTGCATAGAAGTCACATCCAGTCATTCTGGTGGGAAGCTCCCTGGCAAGTGTTTGCAAAGGTCAGCAGCTCCTGTGTGGTCACCCATAGAAAGATCTTTTGAAAGCAGTTTGTGCCATAGAATTTGGGTGGTTAAACAAAGAGAGCTTCATGTTCTG
This sequence comes from Peromyscus attwateri, assembly GCA_902168425.1. Classification (NCBI taxonomy): domain Eukaryota; kingdom Metazoa; phylum Chordata; class Mammalia; order Rodentia; family Cricetidae; genus Peromyscus; species Peromyscus attwateri. The sequence continues at coordinate 20,569 of CABHPP010140461.1, read as the reverse complement.
TCTCAAGTCCATGCATCTAAGCACTGTCCACATCCAACTCTGAGCCACACTCTGGCCACCTGTTGGAGCTAGAGATGCATCACTAATGGTGCACACTCTCATCATATGAAGAATGGAATTGAAGAAGAGGCCTGTACAGACTGAAACTGAAGGAATGGCAGAGAGGCTCTCTATAAAGCTATGGATAGGGAGGAGTTCCTGTTCCCTAGAACTAATGTAATAATAAAGCAGTCTTTTGTGGGGGTGGAGGTGGGGAATAAGTGTTGTGTCTAACTTGTCTGGGCATGATCACATGAAAGGAGTATCAGATCAAACCCCATGTCATTATTTCCAACCAGTGTAATCTTGTTGCATGTTGTCTTCTCTCTTACTTTTAAGGGAATCACACAACATCTCTGAACATAAAGCTATTGTAATCGAGGTTGAAATAGTTAAGAAAATATTCCCTAAGGCAGTCCACCTGGATGGAGTGGAAGTGGACAATACTGGTTGGAGAAAGGATTGAGTGAGGAACAGAGACAAAAACACATAGGGACATTACATCTTTGGGAGTGTTAAGTTTTTCCACATTAATAGAAGCTGCTGTTTTGAGCACCATCTTCTATCCTGTATATATGTGTTATAGTGGCAGTTTTAGATGTAAAAAAATAACATTTAATGGTTCAAGTCTGGCTTGTGAATTCCAAAGGATAGTTCCAAGTGAAGGGTTTGATGTTGATTCTCTGCTCTATATCTTCTATTAAAGAAATACTACCAGGCTGGAGAGATTGTTAAGTGGTTAAGAGCACACTTGCTGCTCTTGCAGAGGATCCACATTCAGTTTTTAACAGCCACATTGAGTGACTTACATGTGCCTGTAACTGCAGCTCCAAGGGATCTGATGCCCTCTTTTAGCCTCCCTGTCACCAGCACCCACATATTGAGCATACAGGCAAGTAAGCATATAAATGTAAACATAAATTTAAAAAATAATTAAAAGAAATACTTGTGATCTCCTCTTTGAGAGAACATCTGTCTTAGTCAGTGTTCTATTGCTGTGAAGTGTAGCATGAATCTTAAAATGTCTTATTAATAAAAAGAAACCCAGGCCAGGTATTGGGGTGAATGCTGGAAGATCAGAGAAGCAGAACAAGCCACAGCTACCTTACCTCACCAGTTCCTCAGCTGATCCTGTTTCCTCAGACTGGAAGCCTCTCAGTCTTCTTCCAGAATGGATCTCAGCTGAACTGTGCTGCTCAAAAGCCTAAAAGCTTAACCAGCCAAATGTTTTTAGTTTTTGGTCTTCATGCCTTGTATATCTTTTTTTTTTTTTTTTTTTTCTGTTATCACTCCCTGGGACTAAAGGCTCACTTCTTGGGATTAAAGGCGTGAGTCACCATGCCTGACTATTTCCAATGTGACCTTGAACTCACAGAGATCCAGAGGGATTTCTGCCTCTGGAATGCTAGGATTAAAGGTATGAAGACCACCATTTTCTAGCCTCTGTATCTAGTGGCTGTTCGGTTCTTTGACCCCAGATAAGTTTATTAGGGTGCACAATATTTTAGGGAACACAATACCACCACAGTGAAGAGACACTTTGACTATAGCAACAAAGCATTTAATTGGGCTTGCTTACAGTTTCATAGGTTTAGTCCATTATTATCATGGCAGGGAGCATGGCAGCATGCAGGTAGACATGGTCACTGGCACTTCTTTATCGAGATCTGAAAGCAGCAGGAAGAGAGAGACACTGGGCCTAACTTGAGCTTTTGAAGCCCACCTCCACATTTCCTCCAATAATGCCACACCTACTCCAACAAGGCCATACCTTCTAATTCCTCTCAAGTAGTACTACTCCCTATTGACCAATCATTCAAATATATGATCCTATGGGGGGCCATTCCTATTCAAAACAGCCATAGCATTTATTATTATTATTATTATTATTATTATTATTATTATTGAGTATGTAAATTGGAGTGTGGGGTACAGAGAGCCTGGTCTGGATATAGAATGCAAAGAGTTGGGGCAATGGAGACATCTGATATGGGCCCTCTGTATCCTCCATGTTGACCAAGCCACTATGGATGCATCAACATTTCTACTCTTAGTTAACAACTCATCAGGTAAATGGTATAGCAGTAGTATTGCCTATATAGGGGTGCTGAGGCAAGCTAAGCGAGTTAATGTATATAGTGCATTAGAGAGATTGACTGGCACATACTATGAGGTCAATGGACACCTGAATTGTTACTAGTATCTCTACTAGTACTGCTATGAGTTTCACAGAGTGTGCTTCATTAAGCAGTAGAGAAACTTAGACTTTCATTTTCTGATTCATAAGCTGGTGCTGTGGCAGCCCAAGACAGCCCTGTGATTATGTGAAAACAAACGAAAACAAAAATCAAACAGCACTGTTAATTGTATGCCAATCTAGCATATGAAAGTAGCAATGCCATGGCTGTAACATCTCACGGTGTTTTTCAAAGAAGCATTTGAGTGTCCACACAAATGAAGAATAAGAATTCTGAAAATACAGAGCAGTGAGCTAAAATGTCATTAAAATTTAGGATTTAGTTTTGTGGGTGCACACAGTTTTCTCTTAGACTCACTTTCATGCCCCATATAATTACAGACAATCCACTTGTGATTAATAGTTTTATGTGGGTTCTTGGGGTTGAATTTTAAGCAGCCTTAAGACTTAGCTAAAGATGAATCTAACATGGGTTAATAAGAACAAACAATGAGTGGACATTGTTTAATAAGACTGAAGGCAATAAAAATTGCTCATAACTACAATTGAAAAGAATTGAAATCTTGGTTTCAATTTCAAAAGAAATTGTTGGTTTCTCTTAGAACGTGGAAGCACACATCATTTACCCCTTCCTCTACAAATGATGTTCAGCTTAGACATGCTATTGTTTGATCCAGGATGGATTCTTCATCTGGATGGTGAGTTGATGTGTCCATCTCAGAATGGTGAGTACAGTGTCTATCTGTTCTCTATTAGATGCCAGAAACAATTTTCATTTCTTCTTACTACCTAAGTTGTGACAGGCAAAAAACATCTCCAGGCATTGCAAACACCCCCAGGGTATGAACAATTAATTGCCCCAACTTAAGAAGCATGATTTAATAATGTTGCCCCCCACCTCTCAGCTACTGACCTAAGCTGTTACAATGACCCCATGGACATAAGTAGCTCCTGTGTGTTATCTCCATCCTAGGCACCTGTACCAGCGAACATCAATTTCTACTGTTCCATTTTGTAGAAGAGCTATTAAAAGCAACTTGACAAGGACAATGCAACTGGTGGTAATTAAGAGCAGTTTAAAAAAAAGGGAGAATCTGCTGAATAAAACTATAAAGAGAGTACTCAAACAGTTGTCTACAGTGAGGTATGCTTAAAAATATTTTATGCCCCTTTTGGAATACAGATAGAGCAGGAGTGGTGAGAAGGGTAGCTTTATAGGGAGGTGGGGGGGAGAATGGGAGGAGAGGAAGGAGGGGAAACTGTGGTCAGTATTAAAATAAATGAAAAAAGTTTATTTAAGTAAAATAAAATTTAAAAAATATTTTATGTGTTTTTCTCCATGTTAAAACGCCCCTTCTTTAAAATGGAACTGTTTAAAGAATATGCCAGGATATTTCCTTTACTAAGTATATATAGCAGGCCAGCAAATTAACAAAAGTAATTTTTTTCTGTTTCAAATGTTATATCTTTAAATACCTAGAATGTATTAATTGAGAATAATTCCAGATTTACAGGAGGATTGTAGTTTAGAGTTTCCATATACCTTGAATTCAGTCATCCTTATTCTTAACATCTTTTATTAATATGTTACATTCTCTATAATGAATGAACCAGTGTAGATGGTTTATATATTATTGTCTGTATTTTGCTCAGGTGTCCTTGGTTTCACCCCTATGCCCTCCTTTTCTGCCAGGAGCCCACATTACATTAAGTTGCCATGTTTATTGAAAGTAATTCTTTTTTAAGATTTGTTTTTATTTTTGTGGTTGTGTGAGTACCTACATATATGTATGTATACAGCATGTATGCCTGGTGCCCACGGAGTCCAGAAGAATGTGTCACATCTCTTTGAACTGGAGTTACAAGGAGCTGTGAGCTACTCTATGTAGGCTTTTTGGAACTGAACCTGCTCCTCCTGTAAGAACAGTAAATACTCCTAACCACATTGTTATCTCTTTAGGCATTTTTGGCTGATTTTAGCATCTTTTTTTTGTCTTTTGCAGTGCTGGAGCACAGACTTGGTCTTCCCACAGTCCAGGTAAGCACTCTATCATTGATCTACATCCCTAGCCTTGTAGCATCCTTTATGATGCTGGCATTGTAACTCAGTGAGTATTAGGTGAAAACCCTAAGATGTCTCAGATTAGAGCCCTAATGGATATAGATGAGAAAGAAAGGGTCAAGTTGTGACGATCTTAGTTTATATGATGGGGGTGTTACATAATTGACATGTGACTAGATAGCTCTAAAGTTAAAACAATAATAAATAAATGTACATACATATATATTAGTTTTGAAGACTGAACCCAAAGCTCTCACACATTCAGGAAAGCACTCTATCACAAATCTACACGTGGGAGGATCTTACATATACAAAACACTCTACAGTTGTAGATTCTAGCCCAGCCTTTCTTCTCAGCTCCATTACTTTCTGTTCTTCTTTTCACGTCTGGAGACCCAGAAATCCTGACTAGTCTTGACTCAGTGCTGGATGTATGATGCTGATTCTGTTCTGGATATCTTCTATATCTCTATTGATGCCTTAGGCATCTTTCAAGGTCACCTCCTCTTCCTAACCTTCCCCCATGGTCTCTGAACTTCCAGATGGACTCTGCTCTATAATCTCAGCTCATTGATTTTGTATTCTAAATTGATGCAAATAATTCTCATAACCAGCATTCACAACATGTTTACCAGGTGCTTACACAAATATTCTTCATTTAACCTTCAGGTTCATCCCACCGAGTAGGTGCCGTTCAGCCCACATTACAGAAGACAGCTGACTTTGAAGCACGGCACATTTAAGTATGCTGTCTGTCAGATTCTTTACAAGGTCTCATGACCCTGCTTTCTCTTTCTGGCTTCCCACGTGTCTTTTAGTGTCTTTTATATCTTGATACCCATCAGGCTTTGTGCTACACTAGCCTGCAAGGTACTTAGAGATTCCATTTCACCCATACCTATCTCCTCAAAGCACAGAAAGGAATGCTGTATGCATCAAAGGCATTCTCTAAAGGATTATCAAAATGACTTTCTTAAGTTATAACAAAGTACTCAAAAGTTATTCTGGCCTTAAGCTTCAGCCTGGCAGTGCTGAGAGTAAGCTAAAAGAATGTTCATGGGGCGAGAAGGGCTAAAAATACCTTCTCATTAAAGTAATGGTCAGAAATGCCAGTGAACTTTGGGAAGCAAAATTCTTCAGGTTCTCCAGCTCCATAGGGCTCCAGGGCTGAGATGTAATTGTAGGAAACAGAGTTCTGTCCAGGGCACTCCCCTTGCCCACATCGGAAAATGACAAGGTGTGTTGGAATGTACTCTGCTTTGGGTTCAGTGATTGGGCTTTTGGCTTGCCAGGCACTCTAACTCCATGACCCTAGGAGCCTTCCTTACTAGGGAGCCTGCAGTCACCTCACCTGTGAAATTCTGGTGAAGGCTCTGTGACAACCTGGAGATTCCTTCTACTCTACCACTCTATGATTTTTTTAATACAATTATGATTCCTGGAAGCAATGCTGTTCCACTCAGCCTTTGTGGAAAGGAAAAATAGGGGGAAAGGAAAAGAAAAACACTTCCATAAAAGTATTTATAGTACAGGCAGGGACTATGAATCACAGCATAATTAATTCTCTTTTATAAAGCTGCCTGGTCCCTTACTTGATGCAGTAGTAACTCCCTAGCCAGGCTCAGCAGTGGCTCCATTGACAGATAGGACCTTTTCCTTGACTCTGAATACTGAATGAGTTCTGAACATTCTGCCTAATCTCGGAGTCTCTACCAGCTCTAAATTCTGGATCCATGTGATTCTAATCCCCTGTGACTGACTGACAGACATGGTTGCCGAAGGACATAAGATGTGCATGATCCATCTCGACTGTAGCCACGTTTTGGATTACTTTCCCCTCATCAGTTTTACCTATCAAGTTTTAAAATTAAATGCTTAACAATTTAATTATGATTTGAGTAGAAAATCATCGCCGTGGGCTGATTGAAATCACTGCATGCTGACCCTGCAGTTATGGAAGATAGCAGTCATCCCCCTTTGAATAGGAATTTGAATCTCCATTACTGAAATTTGATGATTCCTTGCTCATCTTTTTGAAAACTTGTCATCCTAAAAACAAATCCCAGAAGAATAATTTTCTATAAAATACTTTTCTCTCATCTCAGATTCTTTCTGGGACTCTTCAAATAGCATTTAAAGGTCCTCACTACTGCGAAGATTCATGATGAGCTCTTATTTTGTACCCTTTGTTCTAATTACTTCATATCTGCTTCCAAAGCTGAGTCAAGCAACTTGGTGCTTGAGGGGTCTTCTGCCTGCCGAAGGCAAGTGAGGAAATAAGTGGGAAGCTCATAGCAGTTGATTTTATTCTGTGAATATAAACAGAACAATCAGCGTGAGGAGAGGGGCATGTCTGTGCAGCCTCAGTTTGTGACTTTCCTGGTTGTTCCTGTCTCACATCACACTTGAATCTTGATAGGAGCTATGGAGGTGAATGTAATGTGATAACAATCTGAACTGGCTTTTTTACTTTGGTCCAAGTGGTGGAGTCACCTCATATTAGGAAAGGACTCACGCTCGGATGGACTGAAGAAAAGTTTGTGGGATGAGCAAAGAATGAGAAAGAAATATTCAACATTCAAATAACTCCACTGTTTTCTGCGTTTGCACAAGCTTCTGGTGTGCTCTGTAGTGCTGGGTGAAGGAATGGGCCTTGCCGTGCTCAGCATGATCCAAGCTACTGTATTTTCTGAAATAAGTATCTGTTTTTTCCCAGACTGCTGACTATCAGTGTACAGCAAGCTGTTTCTCCAAATGCAATTTGCCTCTTAAAGTTCTGTTAGCCTAGTTAGATAGGAGATCTCTCAGGATGGAGTTACATGTTAAACATAGCAGCATTTGATTTAGATTCACTTCAAAAAAAATGAGCCCCAAATAGAACTTGTCTCACAGTAAGACAAGCATCCACTTCAGGTCGGGTCTGACTGGTGTTTTGATGGATTGCATTTTTTCATCTTGCATTGTTCTCTGTAGCATCTACAGAAGATGCAAACATCTTTTATCTATGGCATGGTATTGATTTCAATTGTCTTTTCTATAATAGATGCTTTGTTTGCTGTAGCTGGAAAGAATAATAAGGGGATGGTAAATCAAGTTATAGTTCTTGTGTCAGAGCAAAACAAAACAATAAAACAAAACCTCTACTACTCAGAATTAAACAAACCATCCAAAACAAACTTTCACTTTCAGGTAGACGAGCATAACGGGAAGGAGAATGGGAATTGTTCTCATTGTGTGTTGCTCCTCTCTCCGCCCCCAAAATCATTTGCCTCACTTGTACCCTGCCATTCTTAGACATATTTTTTTTTCAACACAGTTTCTCTGTGTAGCACTGGCTGTCCTGGAACTAACTCTGTAGACCAGGGTGGCCTTGAATTCACAGAGATTTGACTACCTCTGCCTCCAGAGTGCTAGTATTAAAGGTGTGTGCTCCCATCACCTGGTCTTAAAGAAATCTGTAACTAGTTGTGATCAATTAGTTGTAAACACCACCACTCTTGGGCCATCCAGAAGTAAAAGCTTTATATCCACAGGTCTGTTGGCCTTTCACAGTCAGTAAAGCCTCTTCAATTGAATAATAAATACCTGGTAGAAAGGGAATGACCAAGTTTATTTGATCTAGCTTCTCATTGTGAGGGATATACATACATATCTGATACATACATACATACATACATACATACATACATACGTATTTGAACTCTCCTAAATATATCAAGACCTTCCATGTTTGAAATATTGTGATGAATAAGAACATGGTGACCTGTTTTTTTGAGTCTAAAAAGTGTAGTCTTTGATCATTAGTATGCTTATTAGAATTCTACCTTTGCCACCTGTAGGTGATACACTCAGGATATTAGATGTCTTTTTAAGAAGCTAATGTAGCGGTCTTGCTGATCCCATCCAAAACTTCTCCCAAATAGTGATAATTACAATATTTGCTGTAGTGAATCTGTATGAATATGGCTGCATGTTTCGGGTGCACAGCTGAATTTCCAAACTTGTTCTCCAGCTTTGTGTCTTGCGCTGAGGCTGTTTGTTTGTTTCTTTGTTTCCATTCATGTTCCTACCATGATATCATCCGTCATTGAGCCTCACAAGAGGCCAAACAGATGTTGGACTTTTGCCTCCTGAAACTGTGAGCCCACTAAGTCTCTTTTCTTGATAAAGTAAGCTTGCCTCAGAAGTTGTATTGCAATCACACAAAACAGATAAATAAAACATTTTATATTATCCAATGAGGTTGTATGTATATTATCTGAGTAGCTATACAACTTCTTAAGGTGCGTAGTTTATGCACTTATTGTCACTGAATAGTTTATGCACTTATTGTTGCTCTATTGGGCATTCTATAAACATAAGTATGAGATGCTATGTTATGTCTTGAGTGTGTAATAGTGAGGAAGTCCTATTGTCTGCCTTCGGGGAAATTATAGGCCTATAAGGGATAAACATCAGCAAACTGAGAAACTGTATTTTAGGAAAATACCTGATCCAGCCAGGTTTCAGCGAAATGCATTTGAAAGAGGACTAGTCATATTATGGAGTTCTAGTATTAGTGCATAATGGCCTACCATCCAGCTGCTGTCATACACATCACCTTACCTGATGGGGATTTTATTTCCCTGGTCACTCAGGCTCTTCATCTCTCAAGCAATGAGAGACACAGTGCACACCCTACCCCAGTTTCCTGACCAAACAGATAACACAGGCTGCTTATTCTTCATACCATCTCTATACCTTCCCAGCCTCATAAATCTGCAGCTATCCTGGTGCAATGGTCATTATAACACTATCCTACTTCTTTTTTCCCTTCTCACTTTGGTTTTTCTCGTGGTTCCTGGTATCACATTCCAACTAAACTACTTTTAATCACAATGTTTCTAAGTCAGTGGCTAGAGAAACCCACATGTGACAGAATTACTGAAAATGAATCTTTAAAGATAAAGAAAGGCGTATATGTGTACATTAGAAGTTTCACATATGCACCTTGCTTCAGTCCTTTTTCCATCCAAGGGAAAAAGTTGGAGTGCCCTCTGTATTCCAGTTGGACATTAATGAGTCTGGGATGAGAATACACACACTTCTTACTCCTGGAGGTCATAGCCAGTGGCCATAGACAAAGACAATAGTTGTACATGAATCATTAGCTATTTACATAAGAACACACAAGGGAGCAGGCCATCAGGACTCACACTGAAACAAAAGAACCTCATACTTCACCAACGCGAATGCTGAGGATAAGAAGAAGAAACAGGGTCCCCAAGCAACTGTGTGGAGCCCAGCAGGCTTTCAGATTTTCAAATAGAAACAGGTTTCTATTTTAGTCTCTAGTCCTCTACCCACTGCACCACATGCCCTGTTTTGATGGTTATTGTTGATGGTTTTTTTGTGTGTATATGTTTAAGGTTCTCACTCAATAGCCAGGTTGACCTAGAACTTATTGTGTATCCTGGATTTGTCTTGACTTCATAATGATCCTCCTGCCTCAGCCACCCAAGAGCTTAGAAGCTAGACAGAAGGCATCATGCCTGGACACCACAATAGACTCTGACTCATCGGAAAGATTGAAAACAGGTCAGGATACTTAAATTTCATCACTACTAACCATGTTCCAGAAGTGTATATTGTGAGGTAGTGATGATCAAGTTCTCGTTTCAAATAGAGTTTAATTTAACTAGGGTTAACATCTGGGAGGGAATCATTTTTTCCACCTCTTAACCCACCCTCATGGGCTAGTCACTTTTAACATCAGTCTCTTAAAAGAAAATGCCTATTTATGTAACTTCAATGGATTGGGAAGGAACAAGTGGTACCAAATGGTCATCACATCCTACTTTCCCACCCTTAGTGCCAAGGCAACATTGTCTTATAGTTCAACCCCACCCTGTCCCCCAACACTGGACATGATACATAATGGAAAGAATTCCAGTCACTAACCTTGGATCATTGGTTGGCAGTTCTGCATCCCTCATCCTTAGCAGGCAGTCAGAGACTGAGCTGAGTCTCAAGTTGTTATTTGAATAAGCAGGATGTATCTTAAATTGGTTCAAGGCCAAGTATGGAGCGCTGTAACATTCTTGCTTTTCACTTAAAAAAAAAAAAAAAGAGGAGACCCAGTGTAAGGTGATGGTTGTTAAAAATATTTGTCTTATAATCTTGAGAATCTTACTTCATACCTGGAATCCATGTTCTTATCTGGGCCTAGGGACTTTGTTGGTAATGACAGTACCAGGGAGGCACAGACAGGCAGATCCATGGGCCTTGCTGGTTAGTCAGTACCCTACCTGTGAACTCCAGGCCAGTGGAAGACGGTGGCTCAAAAGAAAAATAAAGGTGGATAATGCCTGAAGAACGACACCTGAGATTGTCTTCTGGCTGCCATACTCATGTGCGTATACTTGAACACACACACACACACACACACACACACACACACACACACACACACACTTTGTTTGAATCTAAGATTGTCCTTTAATAAAAAACCCAGAGCCAGATGTTGGGGTGAAAGCTGAAAGATCAGAGAAGCAGAGCAAGCCAGAGCCAATCTCACCTTCCCAACTCCTCAGTTGATCCTGTTTCCTCAGACATAAAGCCTCACCCAAAAGGATATCAGCTGAACTGCTTTAGTTTCTGTTTCCTCCATGTTATATATCTTTCTCTGCCCAGCCATGTCACTTCCTGGGATTAAAGGAGTGAATGCTTCCCAGTACTGGGATTAAAGTTGTGTGCCACCACTGCCTGACTCTGTTTCCAGTGTGTCCTTGAATTTACAGAGATCCTGGTGGACCTCTGCCTCCCGAGTGATAGACTTAAGGGTATGTGCCACAGCTGTCTGGTCTCTGTGTCTAATCTGGTGTCTGGCTCTGTCCTCTGATCCCCAGGCAAATTTATTAGGGTAAACAATATGTTACTACACACATGTACACACAAAAGTAAAAAGCAACACATATTGTTCCCTCGTGTCTTTTGCTGGTCATTACCAATAACTAGTTGTCTCTTAAACAAGATTTATAGATGTAAGTTCTAATTCTTATTAGTCCAACTGAGCTATTATGGCAATTGACTTATGTTAAACGACTGCATCTCTTGCTTTGTGGTTGTAGCACCTGCATTCCATCGTTAGGGGCCATGTACTTTCCTCTCACACTCTCCTAAATTAGAAAAGTTTAATGAGTGCTTTGTACAACTCCATCCAACAAATATTTACCATGCTTAGCTTTCTAGCATCCTTTACATTTTTCCCCTTCCCTAAGGCCTAAAGCAATTAGGAAATCCATTAACTGTAATTACAAAGCTCCATTGCAAGTTAATATATGCGGCAATTAATATTCACCATCTGCAAACTTCCAAATGAATATTTGTTTATTTCAATACTTCAGCTGCTACATCTAAATAATTTGACAAGAGTTTCAAAAGCAATGAATATTTTTCTCTCAAGTGAGCAGTGTGTGAATTCTCAAAATATTTGGGCCTCTTTATAGAATGTATATGAATGCTTTTATTGGTGTGTGTGTGTGTGTGTGTGTGTGTGTGTGTGTGTGTGAGAGAGAGAGAGAGAGAGAGAGAGAGAGAGAGAGAGAGAGAGAGAGGTTGGAAAAAGAGTTTGGGTTATTAAATTCCTGTCTACTTTTAGAAAAGTCATGAGATCATTTTTAGAATAATGCTTTTACTTCATCAGTGAAATCCCAGTTGGTAAGAAGGGTATTTAAGCTGAAATGACTAAGAAAAAGTCATTGTCCCCATCATTAATTAAGGAATTCAACCATGAACTGAGTTGTAGTTAGCGTTTGTAGCCAAAGCTACTACCAGCAAACTGACTGAAGGGAAGTGTGAGTTTGGAAGTCTATACTGGCTCTCAGCTCTAAACTGGAGAACAAGCTAATAATGTAAGAAAAGATAGAGCTGTTGTATCTCTCATGTACTTGAGGTTATAAATGTTCACAAGCAGATCTTTGTGACTGCTAACCCTGGTGTCTTCCTCCCTGCATACTAGCTGCTTTCTGACAGGTCCGACGGTCTCTGAACATTTCCGGTTATGGCACCAGAATCCCCATATGACAGTGAGAAATTGCTGATTCTGTCTCTATGCTTCGTTCTTTTTCCCCCTCATGGTTAAACTTGGACATCTGATTAAACGAGCCAGGTAATATGTCTATTAAACATCTAGCGTCTAAAGGGGGTAGGCAGGACACGGCTGAAATTTCCTTTAGTTCTCTAGGAGAAAGTAGTGTTCCACCTCTACCCATCATGTTCCTGAGCATAAGCCCTGCTTTGCTAGCATAGCCAGGCCTTAACACTGATGTTCATATGTATTAACTGACAGTACTCCTATTGTTCTATAGTCTATTCAGGCTTGAGTAAGAAGTGATGTCTACCCTGAATCTTATGGGATTTTTTTCCTCACACTTAAAGGACACTTGATGATAGGAAATAATATTTTATACTCTTGGTCTCTTATTAATATGCAAAGTACATTCCCTACCATTTTCCTACCCCTACAAAATAAGGGTAGAAACATGCTTTTGTAATGACTATCTCTTGAAGTTACTTTGAACTTTATCCATTTGAGCAAAGCAAAGGTCACTGTTAATAAGCCCAAAGATCAACTCCATTCACAGACCAGTGAAGTATCCCATTTACAGACTCTTTATTGATGGGCCACAAAGGATGAGAACAACTAAATCTTCCCATACCAAACCTTATAAAATAAATGCACTACACATGTGTCTACTGTTAATTAGCACCATTCATATGCCCAAAACAAGATGTACTAAAATCAAGACACTGTAGAGAGTAGCTAGAGGGGTCTGTGGCTTATGCCACTGTGATGTAAGGGGTCAAAGGGTCAAAGGAACTTTTCCCCTCCACCCATAGTTGAGATAGTGACTGAGATAAGTTAGCCACAGAAGCCTCTTCTCCCTACTTTTGCACTCCATGCTGTCTGGGTCATTCACTGAATTTTAACCTCCACCATATTTATCTTTTCTCTATATCTAAATTATATACTTTCATGACCTCAACTTATTGTGTTGGGTCCTCTTTGAAGTAGGAAACTATGACAGTCCAGTCAGACCTGAAAGAGTGATTTGTGTTCATAGGTTCTCAAAAATGCATGACATTGTGATTAAAATTTAAGAGCACACAAAGCCATACACAAAACAAAAACCCAAACTACATTGGATGATGACTGGGAAAAAAATCTGTATACAAAGAGACATTTTAACCTTACATAAATGTATGATAATACTGGAAATAGATTACTCAGATTACTATAATTTCACAAAGAAATAGAGTAAGTTCCTCAGGAGTTCTATTTATGTGGTCTGCTCTCAATAACACACCATGAACAGTAGATGCAGAAGGGTCTTCACAAAGGAACTTAATGGACCCTGGAGGTTGCCGCTCGAAATTTATTTTGATGGCATTGTACCTTATGCATTCTGATTGGTGAGGACAGAAGAGGGTAGTTGTAACTACTTTGGGTATTTTAGTTCCATGACTTCGTTCCTCATCACAAAGAAGTAACAAACTGCAAATAGATGCCTCCATGAGATCATAATGGGTGACACATCTAAAGGGGAAGCTGGTTTTGCTTGGAGAAATGTTCTCACCATTTTACTTTAAAAAAGATTATTTCACACCTTATTTCAGAGAGGGAAGGAGACGTGTTCTTTAATTACTGTAATCAAGTGTGTGGCCCATAGGAAGTGACTCAAAGGAAAAAGGTGTCGACTTCTATGAGCTGATAACATAGAAGGCGGTGACCACACAGGAAAGCCTTCGACACAGAGACACAATGTTAGTTTTATGCCAGGGCTCTAAGACCAATGCTAAATTATCATACCCCCTTCTATTTACCTGCCTGCAAGAAACTGCTTTCAAGGAAGGCTTGCACCACACACACATTGCATGTATGGGATGGATTTATGTTTTTTAGAGCATGTGGTTTAATGATTTTGAGATGAACACAATTTTTTAACTTTGAGCCTGAAATAATTTGATGGGTAATTATTCATTCACTCAACAACTTTTTACCCTGTCTACTATGTGGAAGGCCTTGATCTACAGGAAAAGATATGAACATATAATGTTTTTTATGCTGTGGGCTATTAAGGGGATGAATACGGATAACTATAAGCAAATCAAAAAGTAAGCATCTAAATAACCTGAATATGTAAATCAGATCATTATAAATCAATTAGAAAACATTAATCAAGAGGCACAAGGGACTGACAATGATGGTGAGAACTTTTATTTTATTTTGCTTAATTTTTTATTATTCTATTATTTTGTGTGTTTAGGTGTTTTGTCTTCATGGATGTCTATGTGCCATATGTGTGCATTGTCTGTGGAGACCAGAAGACGGCATCAGATCTCCTGGAGCTGGAGTTACAGACAGTTGTGAACTGCCATGTGGGTGCTGGGAATCAAACCCAAGTCCTCTGCCTGAGCAGGCAGTGCTCCTAACCACTGAGCCATTGCTCTAGCCCTTGATCTTTAATGTATTTTTTTTTCAGTCCAATCTCAGTAGGTGATAAAGGTCAGACTTGAACTCAGGGTCATGCTGCCACAACCTCTTGAACACTGGGATTACAGTCATGAGTCATCACTTAGGAATTCTCTCTCTCTCTCTCTCTCTCTCTCTCTCTCTCTCTCTCTCTCTCTCTGTGTGTGTGTGTGTGTGTGTGTGACATGCATGTGAAATGTGAAATCCAGAGGGCAGCCTCAAGTATTGCTCCTCAGAAACCACAAACCTTAATTTTTATTTTAGATTAGGACTCAGACTGACCTGGACCTTGACAAGTAGTCTAGGTTGGACAGCCTCAGGGATCCTGTCCATGCCTCCTTAGTACTAAAATTACAAGTACCTGCCACCACACCCAACTTTTTTTTTTTTTTTATATAGAAGTCCTGGGAACTGAAATCAGGTCCTCATACTTATGTGGCAAGCACTTTCTCAATAACTAGTTTCCAGCCTGCAATTTTATTTTAAATTAATATTCAGAGACATTGTTCTAAGGATGAGTAAATAAGAGTCAACTTTTCTAGACAGAGGTTTCCATCCTAACAATATCTTCTTTCTGGCTGGAGACATTACTCACAAGTTGAAAGCATATACTGCTCTTGAAGAGGACACAAGAGTTTGGTTCTCAGCACCCATTCTGAGTGTTCAAAACTGCCAGTAAACTCTTGCTCCAGGAGATCCAACATCTTCCTCTGTTCCTCATGGAACGTACCTTTACATGCACATGCTGCAAACATACAGAATAAAAGAAAAATGAAAAACAGTCTCAGAAAGTGGCTGGGGTCTCGGGCAGATGGGCGTGGGGGCAGGGTGTGGAGATTGCGGGGTCTGCCGGGGGTCACATCCCACACTTTTAAAGCAGATCATCTTTTAAGGGAAGGCCAGTTGTTCAGATGCAGAGAGGGAATGGTAGATGAAGGAAAGACATCATGAGAGACCAGGTCATGTGTTTTAGCTGACCTTGATGAGACTTCTGTATTTCATTCCAGAGGTTTATAGTCAGTGTCATGTGCATGTCTTAACTACACGACGTGCTTCTTCTCCTCCTTTGCCACATTGCCATTTGTATGGCCCGTGGCTCAGACGATGAAGTGGACACTCCATCATTGTACCTGGAAAGTGGGTAGGAATACTTTTTCTTATATCCGAAGCTACAGGCTGGGTTCAGTCTCTTGTTATACACTAGTCTGACCAAGTTCAAGTTGTCTCCAGCCTTTGTTGTGGGATCCTTGCTTTCTTTGTTGACATTGGCAGAGCAATACCTTAAGTAATTAGAACAAGTCCTGAAATATAGAAAGACAACATCTGTTCAAGAAATCCGACTTATTCTGAGTTTCTTGATTCATGTGGTCCAAACTCAGGGATGAAAGTGGTATAATCAAGGGTAGAATTGAGGAGTCTTTCACCCATAAAATAGAAGTAAGGCCAACTAGGACTTCAAGGTCTTTGATTCCATGTCTGAAGGTGCACCTAGCCATGCCGGTTTTCTGAGTACTTGCTTGTCAGTTTTTGTTTATGTATTTCTGGAGGGAAATACTATTCTGATCTAAATAGGGAAACTAGGGTAAGGCATGTTGGCCTTAGGACACAGCAATATCAAGTCTCACTCTCTGTTTTTAAATCTGTTTTTTATTTATTCTTTTCTCTTACATTTCTGCTGCGGTTTCCCTGCTACCTCTCTTCTCCCCCAGATCCACTCCTCCTCTGTTTCCCTTAAAAAAGATCAGGCTTCCCAGGGTTACCAGCCACGCATGGCATAACAAATTACCATAGAGTAGGCACAAACCCTCACATCAAGGCTGGAGAAAAGAAGCCAGTAGGAGGAAAGAGTCACTCTTTTTTAGATCTATAGTTTCACATTTTTCCTGTTAAGAATGAGGGGAATTATAACGAAGGTGCCAGAAGACCCATTTCCCCATTTTTATTTCTTGAGAGTAGTATTAATTTTGTAAATACAAGTTATATATTGGGTAGTTAATGATCATTTTGTTTGTTTGCTTGTTAAGACAGGGTCTCTCTACATTGCCCTCCACCTCACAATTTAGTCCTGTCTGTCCTCATATTTGCAATGTTCTTTCTGCCCAAGGTTTCTGAGTGCCAGGATTACAGCTGTGCACCCCCACACCAGGCTTTATAATGATTAATCATTCTAGAGACATTTAGCAGTTCTGGTGACTGAAAACTAAAAGATACATCTCAAAAGTATCTAGCATTTAGAATCTGATCAAAGTTTAAACCTCAGCTTTCCACATATGATTCTTCAACTAATTAAGTTCAGCGAGTCTCAATTTTCTAATCTGTAAATGGGTATAATAACTCCCACCATTATATTGAAAGGTATATATTATTATGTAAAGTAATGTTCTTAGAGTATTATACATAGGAAAACCTGCAGAAGTAGGGTATTATTAACAATAACCATTATGGTGATATTTTATTTGTGCTGAAATGTGATTTTATTTGTATGTTAATAAATAAAGTTGCCTGGGTGTCAGAGCTAATAACAAGCCATTTAGCAGAAGTCTGGCAGTGGTAGCACATGACCTTAAATCCCGATCACATGACAGGCAGAATCTCTGTGTGTTCAAGGACACAGCCAGCATGGAGACACACGTCTTTAATGTCAATATCAACCATAGGGACCTGGAGGTCTGTATAGACAGGCAGTGATGAGGAAGTCATGTGGTTGGGTTTAGAACCAATGAGAAGGCAGAACAGAAAGCCAATAAAAAATACAGACACACAGGAAGTAGGTCTCTTTTCTCAGGGGAAGGACGGCAGTGGCTGGTAAGCTAAGGGCTATTCGCTAGTGCTCTGACCTCTTGGGCTTTTAACTCTTCATTTGGCCCTTTGTTACTTATTTAATAAGACCGTTCAGAATTACATCTACAAATTGTCATTTATGCCATCGACACATGTTGTGTATGTATAGTGACTTCTTGCAGTCTGTCATTATCCAAGTTGGTGATTAAAAGAACAATTTTAAAACCTCAAGAAAGTTTTGATCAGTCTATCATATTTTTTCTCCTTTTCTTTCTGACATCAATTATGGACTCCTTAACCTTAGCCTAATTATATAATTAGAAAGCAGTCCCAGGGTTAAAAGAAGATATTGAATTGAATTAAATACCAAATTAACATTAAAATTTATTTACTTTAAGAGTTAGTCACCACTTCTTCTACAGTCATTGTAAATAAATTCTGAATTATATAAGTGGATATTAGATTAATATTAATGACTGGTTCAATAATTTGAGCTTCTGGAAATTAAGTTCAACAGAGTTCTGGGCAATAATTTTGTTTGTGTGTGTGTGTGTGTGTGTGTGTGTGTGTGTGTGTGTGTCTGCATATTTGAAAAAGAAGCATATGTCAACAATTACTACCCACCATTTGACAAAGAAAAGAATAATCTATACATTTTTTACAGCTATCTATTAATATATATAGTGATAAGTGATACAGGCAAGGGTAGATATGTGGAGACAGGGTATGGTTCTTGGAACACACAGCAAATATGCAAACTGTTGCTTGCTGTTTTGTTCCCAGTCTGTGTTGTACAGCAATTGACATGAATCACTGCTGCTCTCCACTGGGTAAAAATGAGGTTGAGGACAGGAAAAAGAGAGGTAAAGATTTCTGTCTATGAGGAATTGTCCCATAATGTGGAGGACCTTGAATGACATCAGGAAAGGACTCAATTTAGTAGATTTTCTGTGAAATACACTGGTTTTCTTTTTTTAAATTCCTCCTATTGGTTTATTTTTGAAGATATTGGTGTACTGGGAAAACATACAATTTTTAAAAAATTTCCAAACTAACTTATTTTTATTGAACAAACAAAATTTCTGTAACTTAGTCAACAAATATGCTCACTGAGCACAGCTGAGAGATGGGTTAGCTATTAGAGGGATAATCATACAAGCTTAACATCTATGGGCTCCTCTTTCCTTTTTGTTTAAGTTGTAATAACTGAAAGTAATTAAAGACATTAAAATTAACTTAAAATTAATTGTGTGTAGTCACTTTGAGATTCTACACAAACCAAAAATTTTAGATTATTATTTTTTATTTTTAGAGATGGCTCAGAGGTTAAGAGCACTGGCTATTCTGTCATAAAATACATCTTAACTACAGCTCCCCCTCCCTCCACTCCTCCCAGTCCCTCCTCCCCTACTTCCCCTCTCCTCAGATCCACTGCTCCTCCATTTCCCTTAGGAAAGAGCAGGCTTCCCAAGGATATCAATAGAATAGAAATAACATAAAGATGCTGTAAGACTAGGCACAAACCCTCCTATCAAGGTTGGACAAGGCAACCCAGTGGGAGGAAAAGGGTCCCAAGAGCAGGCAAGAGAGTCAGATATACCCCTACTCTCACTGTTAGGAGCGTTTTTTTTTAAATGACTCATTTCTTCTAGCAGAAAGAACTGATGGTTCACCCACTAGACAAGGAAGAAGAATTAAGTTGAGTCAATTCTACATATTTATTAAAAAAACAGAGTTAAGTTAGAGAATCTAGTAAGAAATTCAAATAATATCCATAATAATAATAACAGTAAAATGAAATGAAGAATCTTCTGCATGATTCAGAGAAATAATTTATGTTGTAGATAATGTGATTATCCATGGAGACTCTTCTTGTAAACAAAGGGAACAGAGAAGGAATAGAAGGCTTCCTCTTAATGGTGACTATCCACAAAAAGAAAGTAGAGACAGAGAGAATAATTACCTCCTTGTTTACTGATGAAAATGGTTGTTTTTTTATAATTGTTAAGAGAAAACAACACAGGAAGCATCCCCTTATAAAATCCCAGATTGTTAATAAATTAACTGTATAATCATTATACTCTGTTACTAGTTGTGAATGTTACACTTTTTATCCTCAGCAATTTGGTATGGTTATATTACCAAAGTAAATAAAAACAAGGCTGGCATGATCTCTACCTCTCTTGAAATAGACCTCTTAGCCTTCAGAGTGGGTCTGAAGGAACCGAAGCTGTTCTCTGCTGTCACTTCCAAGAGGAGTTCAGAAAGAACACTGGTCTCTGGCCTTGGTTGTAGCACTTATTCTGGAGATCATGCTGTAAGAGATAAACTTCCTTCTTGTTCCTCGTGTGACACTGAATAGCAATTAAGCTAGTGGTGCTTGCATGCATAGGGAACACACTTCAAAACTCAACTTCAGATGAATATTTATGCTTGTCAGGTCATTTTGACTTCCTGCCTCTGCTTCCTCACCTATAATATGCCGGAAATCCCACCAAGAAAAAAATGTTATATGAATGCACAGATGGAGGAGGGTCTCATGAGGTCTCACCACTAGTTGAGGAGCTATTGGCAGTTAATGGCAGTGGCAATAAAGATAGCCAGTTTCTCTTAGGGTTGTGATTCCTAATAGGTTGCCCATGCGGCAATGAATGCCCATATGGTTATTACTAATAAAACTCAGTGAGATGTATCAAAAAAGCAGATATAAAGTTGGAAGTGGGGCCTGTTGGCATAGTCCAAGGCAAGTTAAGAATGGGAAATAGGGGAATGCATATAACCTTTCTGTATTGTGTGCATGTGTGGAATAAATAAAAATATTTTTTAAGATTATATGGCAATGTGTAACAATATTCAATATGTGACAGATACACCAAAAGTGCTCAATAAAAGTTAAATTTTCAAAAAAAAAAAACAAGGTTGGCTTACACGCTCATTTTGTTAGCCATACTCTAATGAAGCCCCCCCCCCAAAAAAA